>JAFBJU010000141.1:0-45949 GCA_016785305.1 Colistium nudipinnis
GTAATAGTATAGCATGTCGTCAAAAATTCAAAAAATTGACCAAAAACGCGTTACTATAGCCTTACTTTCGGCCAAAAAGTCAAAAATTTCAAAACACTCGAAACTCGCCCAGTAGCATCGGCAGGGCCTAAAAATAGGTTAGGTGCAGGAATAAAGTAAAAAAAGTGAAAATGTCATAGTATAGCATGTCGTCAAAAATTCAAAAAATTGACCCAAAAAAAGCCTTACTATAGCCTTACTTTCGGCCAAAAAGTCAAAAATTTCAAAACACTCGAAACTCGCCCAGTAGCATCGGCAGGGCCTAAAAATAGGTTAGGTGCAAAAATGAAGTGAAAAAAGTGAAAACGTCATAGTATAGCATGTCGTCAAAAATTCCAAAAATGGACCCAAAAAACGCCTTACTATAGCCTTACTTTCGGTCAAAAAGTCAAAAATTTCAAAACACTCGAAACTCGCCCAGTAGCATCGGCAGGGCCTAAAAATAGGTTAGGTGCAGAAATAAAGTGAAAAAAGTGAAATCGTCATAGTATAGCATGTCGTCAAAAATTCAAAAAATTGACCCAAAAAACGCCTTACTATAGCCTTACGTTCGACCAAAAAGTCTAAAATTTCAAAACACTCGAAAGTCTCACAGTAGCATCAGCAGGGCCTAAAAATAGGTTAGGTGCAGAAATAAAGTGAAAAAAGTGAAAATGTAATTGTATAGCATGTCGTCAAAAATTCAAAAAATTGACAAAAACTCCCCTTACTATAGCCTTACTTTTGGCCAAAAAGTCAAAAATTTCAAAACACTCAAAACTCGCCCAGTAGCATCAGCAGGGCTTAAAAATAGGTTAGGTGCAGAAATAAAGTGAAAAAAGTGAAAACGTCATAGTATAGCATGCATAGCAAAAAATTGACAAAAACTCCCCTTACTATAGCCTTTTGTTTGACATAACGTCAAAACACTCGAAACTCCTTTTCGACAGTGAGGCACTTTATTCTTTTCTGATCATGTCCTATATTTAGAGGTTGAGAGGAGCTGTTAAATTTAAGTTGAGTTTAGGTCTGGGGAATTTTAATAATCACTACAGGTATAAGCCATATATGGGCTAAAATATATATATCTTATTTTGTAAGGTGAATTGTTACAGTAATCATTGTCCAAAATTCAAAGAAAACATTATATTATAGTATGTTTTCCAAATGTTGACCAGAAACGTCAAATGATGGCATGTCATCAAAGATTTGACCAAAAGCAATACATTATAAGGCATAGTATAATGTTTTGTCCAATTATTGGACCAAAAATGATAGCGTCCAGAATTTCATCAAAATGTCACCAATCAGGATGACGCCCAATATTTGACCAAAAAATCATTGCAGTATATAGTAAAGCGCAGTCCAAAATATGACCAAGAGAATAGAATATACAAAAAGAATATCTTTTTATTATTTGTTTTCCATGGACAACGACATTTGATGTGCAAACCCTCCCGTGTAAATGATTTCACTTTAAGAAAGCTCAAAACAAAATAATAAATATGTCAAGTCTTTAAAATGAAACCATTAAAAAGAAAAACATGCACACTTTAACCTTTCAAAACCTGCTGACATATATTGCACAGAGAAATATTGCATAAGAGAATAGTGTCTATGTGGCCAATACTCAAGACTTTTCATTTATTGCCAATATGCACTTGGGTAAAAAAAAAAAAAGAAATTGTCTGTTTTCACAAGATGTTGTGCTCTGCCTGAAGGCATCACTACTATGTGGGATGAGTCCTTAAGAATACCACAGGCTTCAGGAACTGTATCTTTTTTTTTTTTTTCTGGGGAGGGGAGACAGCAGCTGATGATCTTCTGGGTGGTGGTGACGCTCTGCCGCTGTGCAGCTGGAAAACCAAACAGAGATGCAGTATGTCAATATGGAGCAGCAGTATAAGGGCACAAACCAAGGCCAAAAAGCATCATAATACAGTATGTCGTCCAAAATTTCAGCAGAACGCCATGGTATGGCTTGGTCCAAATTTTTGCAAAATAGTCATCGGCAATTGCATCTCAACGTCAGAAAACATCACATTATAGAATGTCATCCAGGGTTTGTCCAAAGATTCATCGAATCGTATGTCGTGCCAAACGTGACCATAATTTCATCGACCCTCATAGTATAGTGCGGTGTCTTAAGAAATGTAAACAGTAAAGTTTGCGTCCAGAATTTTGTGGAGACGTCCCCACATAGTGTGTCTTAGAAAAATTGACTAAAAAGTCAGCGTAGTAAAACTGACTTTTTGGTGAAATATGCTTCTTTGTTTTACTGCTGCGAATCGTAATGGCACACTGCAGAGAGACCTGCTGGTTTAGAGTAGTACATTTTGGCAACGGGGGGACGACAAGTTTAAAATGTTTGTTGTTTTCTTGTAGATGAAAAGATTTCTTAAAACGTGTTGTTGTTTCTTTTTCAGCCTATGGACAGAGTCAGACTAACCCCCCCCCCCCCTCTGCTTCGAGTCTTTGTGCTGGACTAAACTTAGATTCATATTGGTCGCACAGATATGAGTGGTATGCATTTTCACGAAACGGGAAAAAGAGTCGAGCTGGTCCTTTACCATGATCGAACGGAGGCATTTTTCAAGTGTTGACGGATATGTAACTCTGTGCAACGCCGCTGTTTTGATTTGACAAAACTTGATTTTTGAACATGACTTATTGAGATTTGACACAAATGCGTAGCATGAGGTTTTTTAACGGTGTCTGTCCTTCGGCGTTTCTCGCATCCTATGTTTCTGTGACTTTGGATTTTGAGCTGGAGTTTATTCTAAAATACACGCTGTACTGTAATTCCACCCGTGTTCCTTATACTCTGCATGAACAAACCGCAGTGATAGTGTTAACAAGTAACCGTCATCATGATAGCAGCGTACTTAAGCAAATTATGATATGACCCTCATTTCTCCCCATTTCACCAAATCCCCAGACTGGGCTTGGCCTCGTGAGACTCAAGTTTAAGGGGATTGTTTCCCTGAATGTGGTTTGTTTTTACTGCATCAAATCATCAGGGTTTTCAAAAGCAAACCAAATTTGAGTGCTCGATATCCTCAAACGTAAGCAAATGTGCAAACGTCAGTTGTCCCTTCAGGCCTTTTGAGTTCACACAGTCTCAATCGTGTAATCTTTCTGTTCCTTGTCTTAGACTTCATGGATGTAAACAGGCCTGGGCCACAAGTATGGTGTGTGTGTGTGTGTGTGTGTGTGTGTGTGTGTGTGTGTGTGTGTGTGTGTGTGTGTGTGTGTGTGTGTGTGTGTGTGTGTGTGTGTGTGGGGGGGGGGGTGGGGGGGGGTGGGGGGGGGGGGGGGGGGGGGGGGGGGGGGGGGGGGGGGGGGGGGGGGGTTACTTGAATGCATACTCTCCTGTTTGTTGACTTAAGATTATAATATGTGGTAGGAGTTATGTGTGGGGGAGCGCAAGTTTCCACACGCCTGGCCTGTTTCTTCCTCTGCGTGTTTAGGATCATTAACTGCCCTGCTGGGTGAGTCCAATCGTGCGGTTAGCGGGGGCCGGCGTGTAGCGCCAGCTCTGACCGGGGTGTCACAACGCGTGAAGCGTTTTTTATTGAATAATTGACACTGTCAACCAAGGCATGACAAGGGGACTCGAGGGCTTCGAAAGTGCATGTCTCACCCACCCTCTGTGTCTCCACCAGCATGTCGGGTCCCCTCCTGTCTCCTGGGATGAAGGGAACAGGGACGCCCCCGCCGCCTCCTCCTCCGCAGCCGCCGCCTCCTCCTCCTCCTCCTCCTCCGGCGCCTCCTTCTTCTGTGGAGAAACAACATGTTAACCCTCACCAAAAACCTTACCCTCACTATCACCATCATCAACCTGCTAACAGTGGTGAGACAAACTTTTTATTTTTTATTTTTTTTGGATATAATTATTATTATTATTATTATTATTATTTTTAAATGATTATTGTCGTTTTAAAATGTATAGCCTGAGATGATTACTCCAGGGGGCCCGTTTATGACTCGCATATGATGTCCTCTGAGAGAATTCGCCGTGTCAGATCACTTAACAAAATACTGCACATCTGAACACATGTGTCCTTAATGTGCACGCTCCCTGTGCCACGAGACCAGCAGAAAAGGCCTCGGAGGGAGGAAGTCACCGCAGAGATACTGGCCCGGGGCTCTGTCGGAGCATTTTTGAAACAGAGGGGGGCGGAAACCACATGCCGGAAGCTTTTTTCCCCTGCTCCGAATTAGCCAACAAAATGCTGGCTCATGTATTCAGCTGTCTCTCAGCGCCCCGACATTGAATGGCTCAGCTGTCACTCCCGAGCCCTTTTTTTTTTCCTAATGCCTTAAACACTGTTTTCCCTGTAAAAGATGTACACATGGACGTCTCCCTACCGCGTTGCGGTGAGGGAGTTGCGTTACAAAGAAGGAAAAAAAAAAAAAGAAGAGCTCCCAGAAAGGCTGCTTTCCCATTATCGTGACTCCTGCGGTCGATTCCGAGTACAAACTGAGACGACGGGGACAAGCGCCTCGTTCTGTGGGCCTGGCAGGGGTAGCACGGCCACAAATATAGCATTGTCTTCATTTGAGAGCCAGCAACATTGAGTTTCAGCGCGACGACGCGGCCGCTCACTGACAATCGGCCATAGACGGCGGTGGCAGCTGATCAAGTCTGTCTTCTATTTTTCTCCCCTCTCTCTCTCTCTCGCTCTCCCTTGGATCCCCACTCCTCCATTTCCTAGAATACCAAGGCAGCTTTCAGAGCTGTTTCCATTTCGGGGACTCCTACAGGATGGAGCAGATGGTCGGCGGTGTCCACGTCCCAGGAGATTCCCATGCCTACACTTCCCATCAGCACAATGGCTTCCACATGGCGAACAGCCACGCTGGCTCCGCAGGTGAGGACGATTCACCCTGGGCCTAGGCCGACACGTTCCTAGCGGTCACGCCTGACCAAAGATCACCGGATTCAAGGTTGTATCGGAAATGTTTAAGTCATTGCGATCGTCTCCTCTGTCTCCAGGCTTCAGCTTGACCCAGGAGCTGCAAGGAAATGCGGGGTGCCAGTTCTCCTCGAGCCCAGAGGAGAGCATTTTCTTCCAGGTGGGCAGCTTCGACCGCAGCCTGAGCCACATGTCGTCCGTCTACACGGAGACATAGAGCATCACTGGAGCAGGGCAAGTTTCACTACACCCACTCTACTACTCTGCTACACACTCAGCTTTTTTTAGTTCCAACCCACACAGGTCACATTGTAAATCCAAATCATTTGCCGGTTCCTCTGGCACACTTACAGTAGGAACAAAAGGTTTTGAAGTCAACGTTCTACTTAACTTACACATTGAACAGTTAACCTTTATGGCTCGTCACCACTTAGGTCTTGCATTAACAATTTTTACAAGCAAAGGTATGCCATGGGGCGGAAATCCATGCTGCGTTAAAAAAGGGTGCTAAATACGTAAGGTTGTAAGAAGAATGGAAAATCTATTTGCTTTTTGGATGATCCAATTTTTACTCTTTTATACTAAGGGATGTCACAGGTCAAATGAAATACAGTAACAATATAGATATTAGTGACATACGTTTTAAAGTTACTTTAAAACATTGACTTTAAAACAGCTTTACAGCTCCAATTCATGATCATGGCCAAGAATTCATCGTGTACAGAGAATTTGACTTGTTGGTGCTAAGATTTACAGATCGAACAGACTGAGTTTATGGTTGCAGTTATTTCAGCTTTAATATATCAAACAGTCAGACAGCACAAAACGTTTGAATGGACTTTCAATAAGAATTGCTCTTCCTCCTCGTGTTTTTTTTCCCCTCTCGCTAATCTACATCTTTCAATCCGTTTAAGACTGAAATGTAGAGAAGAATATATCATTTTGCCGTGTTGTTATAGCAGTGGAACAATCGTTTGCATTGCTGCATTTCGATGGTAATTGTTTTGTGCGTTTGTGTTCATTCCGTGAGGAGGGTTTGGGCTCATTCATGATTTGATACTGCAGATAAAGCGACCTTCTTTATCATTTATGTATAAAATGTACAGTTTGTTTACAACAATCATTTGAATGTTTGCCATTTCTCAATTTAAAATATAATAAATTGTTTGATCAGTCTATGGTTCTTTTTTTTTTAGAGAGAGAGAGAACTCATTCACATTAGTTATTCAGTATGCCACTATAATATACAATGTTCTGGTTTAACAAGACAATTAATTGATTAATGCAATAAGAAAAACCTTCACACTGTAGGTATGTGGTGCCCTCTAGCGGACACTGGTGCGTCCTGCAGGCAGTAAACTACTCACCACTGACTCTTATTTCTGTTTCTTGTGGAGGTAGCTCTGATAATAGAAGTTACTGAAGAGAATGACGAGGGTGATGCAGTAGCCAAACACCAGCATGTTCATGCCGTCGGGGAAGTCACACTCGGTGGACAGGTTGTTGCCCGTATACAGGATAAACATCAGGAACTGCAACTGCAGAGGCCGCCGACAAAACTCAACATTAGTGTTACTTTCCTCAATCTTATATGTGCACAGTTGTAGATGCTGCCACACTCACCAGCTGCAGGCGCGTGAGGTAGCGTTTCCACCACAGGTACTTCTGCATGTGAGGGCCGATGGCAGCCAGGCCGTAGTACAAGTACATCACAATGTGGACAAAGGAGTTGCCCATGCCGATGAAGAATGCTGCAGGATGTGGCACAAATGCAAAAGTTAGGGAGGAAATGTTAAAGCCTACTTAAGGCCATGAATAACAGAACAACATTAATAATACAGTAGAACATTTCACTATAAGTGAAAGTGATGAGCAAAATCTTTCAAATAAACGCATAAAGGAGGAAGCGTGCCTAAAAACCATCAGATTCACCATAGATGATTCATGCATCACTTTTAATATATTGGGATATTAATACCCATGCATTAACACGGCATTCGTGTGGTGAAGAAATTCCCTCAAGCCATTTTCATGAGCTTTCACGAGAATGACACAGGGGAACGGAAAACATAACCCATACGAGTGTGACTGTCAATTGTAGAACTAATGTTTCCCTCTGAAATGTAACGGAATATGGCAGTAAAAAGCTTTATGACCCGGACGTTGGATCCCACTATTTGCTTTAGTCAAGTACAAGTACCTGAAAACACATTTCTACTGATAATATCTGTTTTAATGGCAGACGGACGAGAAACACAGTCTGATAATTAATCTAAAAAGCAGCAAATATATTCTCTGGCACACTGAATTTGTTTTTACCTTTACCACCGACATTAATCTGCACGTGCCACTTTTAACCATCAGCGTACTTTAAGCACTCACCTCCAGCCATTTCTAAAGCCATGGAGAAAATTAAGGCACATTTGGATGCCTAGTGTGTTCCAAGCTAAATTAATGCCAGCATGGCATAATTCTATTTTCTTTTTACCATCACTTAAAGGCCCTAAAAAAAACTATGACTGTGGCTGTCGTTTCCAAATTTCCTGATCTGTCCATGGTTACTAAACTCAACGGAAAGTATATAAAAAATAAAATTATGGTTTTTAGCTTTGCATATACACACACAAGTCAAAGTAATATATGCTCGGGATGCTCAAACACAAATTTGGTCCTCTCCTCAGGTTTAAGAGCAGCAGGATGCTGAATGCATCGACTTAAAAAAACAGAACCATTTAATGTATTTATTTTTTTTGTTTTAAGTGTTTGGTGTTCTTGTAAGGTTTAGTGTAAACAAAACAAAACAAATATAGATATAATCAGAGACTTACATTGTCCTCCGGGCACGTACTTGACTCCCGCCCACCAGTTGAAGATCATGGTGCCGTGGTGGTAGACATGAAGGAATGTCACCTGACTGTCCTTCTTCCTCAGGATGAAGAAGAGCTGCGCACAAAAGAACAGAGGACGCCGTTATCTCTGGATCTGGATTATCACTTCTCTGACTGAATTTAACCAACAGGGAACAGTTTGAAACAGACTCTTACCGTGTCAGTGAGCTCTATGACCTTCGAGAAGAAAAACCACCAGCAGACGCTGGCCATCTGGAGAAGGAGAAAGATGGGTTTTAAATATTTTTGTAGTAAGTCAGCTAAAAAGATAGCTTTGTTTTATACCGTCATATTAATACGAAATTATGATCTTGCTTACTCTCATTGCCAGAGGGCTGGTGCTGTAGTCTACAGGCTGACACAGGTAGCTGTAGTTTGAGAGCTGCGAGGTGATCAGGAACTGGAAATATAAAAACAAATATTCAGTGAAATTAATATAACCTTATAGGTCCAATTAAAATGGGATTTCATTCTCATGCAATGTATTGTGTTTTAACTAAGGCAACACTCGCACACCTCAAAGAACATGTAGGCAGACAGGCCGACCATGGAGAAGTTGTAAACCAGGAGAATGGCTTGGAGGTCGAACGGTTCCCTGTGCTTCATCAGACGAGGGCCGGCCCATACCACAAAGAGGTAAAGCAGGAAGATGAGTGCCACCGGGACGGGGGAGTAGACCAGCAGCCACGGGTCGGTCCTCTTGTCTGGAATATAAAACAACTGTGTGTGTCAGAGACTTCAGTGAGGACGCATCTGTAGCATGGCCTTCACTAATGCAAACTGCCACACGATGTAACGGGAATACATATTGATTTAGTTGGCCCAGTAAAAGACCAGTATTTCCAGTTTGTCACATTCCTGGAACGTGACAATCTCGACCAGGTCTGCTCGCAGGACCCACTGTAAGTACAGTTTTGTGAATGGGAACCAAATTCTGAGTTATAACGCTTAAAAAACAACAACCTGAAAACTCAAAACGGAAGTTCTTGAGTGAGTGCAAAAAGTGTTGCTTTGACAATCTGGGGGCTAAGTCCAAGTTTGGACCTATGCTTCTCCTCCTTCCAGATAACCGATATACAAGGACATATGCTTTAAGCAGTGGCATTGTGGTGGCAGATCACGTGGCAGGCCACAAAGCAGTAATTGTGTAGCACATCTGCAACTCCCACGCAATGAACAGACACACACAACTCTGTGTGTGTTTGTGTGTGTCTGTGCTGTCTCTTCCAGAAGAGCAATGGCAGATACTAGTGTCGAGCAAAGATTTGAACACAAAACCGCACGTCTACAACAAATACTCATCATCACACCTCCGTTTTCCACTATCCACTGGTACACGGACTGATTACTTTGCGACGCGGAAGCCATCTGAAAACACAAAAAGGAATGCAAAGATTTAGGAGAGGAGAACCGACACCTGAAGCAGCCCAAGACGACGCCGCCGCCGCCGCCACATGTGCTCACCTCGCCCCGGTGAAGTTCGCCGACCTTTGCTCACAGCCTGGATGTTGCGTAAAATTCGTAAATCGGATCCTCGGCTAGTAGCTCTACAGACTCCAGGGACGATCCGGAGCAGCTCTGTGGCCTCAGAGCACCGAGGGTCAGGAAGAAGAAGTTACCGCGCACCGCTGCTAAGAGGATCCACCACCGGCAGGGGAGGAACCTCAATCACACCCAGTTCCTGCTTGGTGCTCACCGAGTCAGCGTCCGACGGTGCAGGGACCTGACCAGCAGGGCGCGCTGTTACAAGCAAACATTATTTACACTTTTTCGATTATACCCATTATATATTTAATACCTATGCGTGTATCATTGCAATGACATCCGCTCCACCTATAAATGACACACCATAAGTACAAGGTACATATGATTAAGAAGGGATAGTTAATTAATGGGCTCAGTGAAAAGTTATTCAACGGTATAATACTCTCTGTTGTCCAATAGATTAGGTCATTTAGTAACAGAAATGTATTCCACTACAGAGAAGGCACACATTTAATACAGCGAATTTTAAATTGGAAAAAGTTACTCGTGAGCGCCCTCTATGATCCCGGATGTTGTTAGACTTGAATTTGTCCTGAGATTAGAATTTATCCAGCTATACTACTGTATATGTACATTTTTTTAATTATTATTATTATTATTTTTTCGTCTGGCCTTTCTTGTTACATAACCAGTGAAATTAGTGAGGTAACAACGTTACAGACAAAATAAAATGGCTGGATGACTGACAACCCTAACAGACAAAATAAAAGGGTGGGCTGCAATTAATTAACAAATTAACTTAAAAAAGCAACATTTTATAAAAACGAAATAGAGTGAATTCCAGTTATTTAAACGAAAGCCTGGTTTTCGTCTTGAGTCTGAATCTAAATTCTGCTCTGTAATTAAAAGTTACACACAATCCCCTAAAAACATGTTTATTGCGTTAAAAAACAGGATAATTTTCTTATGCAAAGCTTAAAAATATATTGTCACCTGACAAAACTTGTATCATACAGAAGTTCACATAGTCATTATGTAATGATAAAAAATTGAAAACATTATACTCAATGAGGTAATTAAAAAAAAAAATAATCAGCATACAACGCTGATGCACTACAACTCCCCACAGGAAAAGCAAATGAGCTGTATACAGACTAATTTACTGTTGTGACTTTAAAATAATATGATAGCACTAAGGCATTTAGTACTCAGTGACGGGACCAAAAGATTACCTCAATGTAGATACTGGGGGTCGCATTTCCATGGAAAAGCATGTCCATCAAGATTCCTCTTTCATTGCCTTGAAGAAAGAGCTAAGCGAGAGCTGTCTGCCTCCACTGTTCGCTGCACCCAGTTTTGGCTTTTTAGAAGTTTGTGATTTCTTCTCTTTTTTCACACTAGTTGAATTTTGCTTCTTTCCACTCTATACGACACAAAGAAGAACAAGGCACTCATGTGACATTTGCTATGCGTGTGGGATCATGAAATGAACAATGCAGATTTGTATGGGAATACAAATATAAAATGCATGCACACACAGAGATGTGTACCTGAGAGGTTGGGTGTTTATGGCTGTCCACAGAATCATAAAGCTTCACGATCTGCAATAGAGTTGACATGTGGATTCTATTAACATGTGGACACACACAGGCTCAACATATACAGTAGCTGCCATCATGCTTCAAATTCTTTGGAACTTAATATAATAACCACACTAATCAGAAAAAAGCGGTTTTCATTTCATGGTTGCAAATAAGTTAGTGCATCAGCTCCAAGCATAAGCATGATTTTAATGAGGAATCAAAACCCCTGATGTCTTGTCATACAAGAACATGACACACAACCCTTGTGACATTTTCAGCACTGGCTGCTATGGAGGAAAGGGTTAATATTTGACTATTTAGTTTAGATAGCACCCTGCTCTTTCAAAACCATGCTTTTGTTGTCACCAGTCAAGTCCACCTGTAACAGCAACAGGGATTCAACGTACAAACACACAGGAGCTGCGTAAAGAAGACACAAACCTTTTTCACTCCTGTGGAGACGGCAGCCTCTTGCAGAGCAGATCTGGTGAGCCACTGTGCGTTTTCAGTGGATGCTGGTGTGTCGCCATCCTTCACACGCACACTGTGAACCACGTAAGTCTGGTGGATGTGGGAGAAGACGTGAACCACCTGCAAACAACAATCCATCAGTGTTTCATCGGGAGGTTCTTAACACAGCTGCACGATGAGTTAACTTGTGAGACAAAAATGTGCAAAAAATGGTGGCTTGCCTCGCCGATGTACTGGACGAGGCTCTCGGTGAGAGGAGTTCCCAGTATCCTGCTGATCTCAGCACACAGAGCCCTCTTCTGTTTCCTCTCAGAGTTCTCCGCCTCCATCAGAAGACTGGGAAACTGCCACAAGCCTGCCAACAAACCTGACGATACACACACACACGCACAGGCTCAGACTTTGAAGTCATGTATTGAATTATAATATAAATAATTTATTTGAACACAAGCTTTATTTTTAATTAATTTGTATTATCAGCAGATTTGATTTAAAAAAAAAAAATAATATTTTTTTTTTTCCTTTATTTATTATTTATTGAGAGAAATAGTGTTCAAGGTCAAAGAGGACTGAAAAGCCGCAGACACTGACCTTTGTCTGGTCTCTGTGTGAGCAGGTACTCGTCCTCTCCCCCCGCTCCATGTCTGATCACCACACAGGTCAGAGTCCGCTCCACTCGGGGCGGCTTCTTTGCTGGCTTTCGGGGGAAGTTCTGAACGCCCAAGTCCTCATCCCAGGGCTCCGAGGGACACAGCTGACATGTCCCATTTGTCACTGCGGGAAAGGAGAAAAGTTTAAAAACTATTTATTATCACATAACTATCATCTGCATGAAGTTCTGAAGCAGGGGGTGGAGGAGGTTATGCACTAACTGCAGTCTTCTATATCAGGCAGGGCGGAAGTCTTCCTCTTCAACTTCCCCAGAAGCGTCTTTGAGTTTTGCTCTTGTTTGACTTGAACCTGCAAATTCATACAACAGAAGCTGCTGTCATGGCCCGGCCTTACTATGAGTTGAGATATATATCATTGCATTTGGTACTACTTCAGTGTTCAGCCAAAGCACATACCATGATAACTTCAGAGAGCATCACCTTTGATAGTCCTTACCTTGCTGTAAGAGTGGCAGTGAGACTGCACAGGACACTGACTGCACATTGGTCCTTTAGGGGTGCACACTCGGGCTCCCAGCTCCATCATGGCCTGGTTAAAGTCCCCGGGTCTCTCTGGGTCCACCAACGTGTTGGCGAGACCCCTGGAAAACAACAGAGCGAAAAACAGTGACACTCTTTAAAATCTCTTCGGAGCATTTTTGAGTTTATGCAACAAAATGACACATCAAACCCTGAAGGGAAAAACATTTATACAATTAGTTTGGTTTTGAAACTTACCAAAGTGCCTCTGTTACTGGAGGACTAGTGCTGTCGGCTCCGATGGCCCTCAGGCGACACAGAACCCGAATCACATTTCCATCCACGACTCCAGTTACCTAGGCAACAAGGCCCTGCATTTATCAAATGTTTGCCCTAAACCATTATACAGCTCTGGTACAGATGCGTGCAAAACAGTGCCTGTGTGTGCAACAGTCTGATGACTAACCTGTCCAAGTGCAATAGAACCTATAGCCGCGGCAGTGTAGCGTCCAACACCAGGTATTTGTTTCTGCAGGCTCTCGACTGTCCGAGGCATCTGTCCCTTCAGCTCTGTCACAACCTTAAAAAAAAAAACACACTTCACTCACAACCCATAATTGTTTTATTTGCATAATTCTATTCACTGCCAATAACAAGTGCGGTATTATAAGAAACACTAAATTGAATACATGAATGAAGATGAATGAAAGTAGAGACGTTTTCAAAGTGGCACACAGGTAATGCAGACCTTCTGAGCTCCTTCATGCAGTCTTTTTCCCCTGGAATAGTATCCAAGGCCCGCCCACATCTGGTTCACCTCCTACAAACAAATAACAATTAATGAACTCAAATTGAAAATCAATATCTTTAGATGAAGAGTTTTCTGTGTCTGTGCTTTCAGTAATCACCTCAAGTGTAGCAGCTGAAAGATCCTGGACGGTAGGCCACCGCTGGAACATAAAGTGGGGAGGGTCCCAATTACACATAAGACAGAACATTTACTAGTTATATTTTTTTATTTTTTTAATAGCTCAAAGATGTCTACCTTCATCCATTTGTTATAATATTCTTTCACTGTGGCAACCTGAGTCTGTTGCAGCATGACTTCTGAAACCCATACTGAGAAAAGGGGGAAAAACATCTGTCTGTAAATGGTGTAAGCAGCACTTTAAAACAATCTACATTTGACAAGCCATTGTCGTACCTGCATATGTCCTGATGTTTAGGTCCGGTTCTGTCACAGCCTGTAAGAAAAACACAGGGTCTCAATCAGTTACATTAGTTCATGAAAATGTAAAGCATTTGTTTCATTGCCTGATGTGCTGGGTGATATAACTGGATAAATAGTACTTGTATACATTTTTGCAATATTAGGGGCATTGTAGAACCTCCTCATGACAGACGAAAATACAATTTAATAATCAGTAATCAATAGAGGTGAAAACCTGCAATAAGAAGATGTTGTAAAATCCAAGCTACCACAATTATAAATCAAACATACAAACTAAATTAGGTGTGACATTATTCTTACTTTACTTTTAAAGATATGTTTGCTGGATGCTGCAGGAACCATATCCCTAAACCAAGCTTACTAACTCTGTTTGTACTTTCATCATATAATTGTATTATTGTGCTACTTGTGTCCCTCACGAACAAAACCAGTAAAACAAAGGCCTCAATTTACCAGAGTCCTCCAGGGGAGCTCCCTCTTCTCTTTGCCGTACCAGTCGAGGAGCTGAGAACGCAGCAGCGCAACTTCAGCACAATCAGAGAAAGTGTGGTACATCGAGGGTGAGGAGGCATTCGTGGTTTGCTCTGAAAGAGAAAAAGTAGCATTTTCAATCTGAAAAATATTGCAAGACCAATCATGTTCAGGTCATACTAATACTCCAGTATAGTTCAAATGTTGCGTGCAGAGGTATCTAAACAGAATTAAGATTATAGTGCGATAACAAATCAAAAAGATAGGAT
This sequence comes from Colistium nudipinnis, assembly GCA_016785305.1. Lineage (NCBI taxonomy): Eukaryota > Metazoa > Chordata > Actinopteri > Pleuronectiformes > Rhombosoleidae > Colistium > Colistium nudipinnis. The sequence continues at coordinate 14,466 of JAFBJU010000141.1, forward strand.
CACTTGTCATGAAGTAATGCAGTTTTTAAACGAAATGACAACATGGCTTTAAATATTAACAACAAGCCAGGGCCAAAGGGCAGATTTAAGATCATCATTCTCTGAAAGAACATTCATGAATCATTGACAATAATGAACAGGCATCACACTCAGACTGTAAAACTAAACCGCAGGCAGATTACAGTGTCATGACATCATGTCCCTTGCATGCATCCATTCAAAATGTAGAAGTTATTGCAGACAGATAGAATATCGCCAGTCAAAACAGATTTATACGATGAAAGTGTATTTGTACACACGGAGTTCAGCCTCGGTAAAAAAAAAAAAGACACATGTAACTTTTGCTTGTTTCTTTGTTTTACAAAGTAAACAGTTTGCCTCTTTAAACATCTTTGACGAGAGACGAGACACGTCCCATGCACCATGTCCCTGTAGACAAACCGTGGACCGTGTCCTTAGTCTATATAATACGTTAAGTAACAGTAAAACTGAAAACCGTACCTTCTTTCACACATGTCTTGGTCCGCGTGCGCTTTGGTTTTGCTGTTTCCAACATCTCCTTTCCGACTCTTTTGCCTTTCTGTATCGCTGATTGTAGCCGGCTCATATTCACAGAGTTGTGTTTGTTTTCATGTTATTTACCACAAGGGTTTGCGTTGTCTCCCGCCACGATCAGGATTGGACAGTCGCTGCCTGACCAATCCGCTGCAAGGAAAGAAAGGACATAGTTCTACGTCATGTCCGGTAGCCGGTTAAAACGCAAGTTACATAATCGTAACTATTACTATTATCATTTCTGAGTGATTTATTGCCTATGAATTTCATTGCCGTGGAAAACAGTGCATTAATTTCAGTAGCACATATTTAAGATAGCCAAAACAAAGAAATACCCATAATACAGACACATACCAGATACGGTTTTAAACAAACTAATCAATTAAATAACTTGCGGCCAGCAGATGTAAGAACTACACTAAACAAAAATGAAAATAATATAGACAAACTTAAATGCAACTATCAAATGCAAACTCTGTGAGCACAGCGGATCTCAACGTCATCCTGGCTGGTTCCCCAGGTTTACTGTCCACGGTACTTTCCTTGCATTTACAGACACACAGCGTCACTGACACCAGGCCCAAAGTGAGCTACAGACAAACAATAACATCAGGACATTACATTTACCTCACACTGTATCTCCCACTGTATCTTCCCGCCAAGGGGATTTAAACCACCACCGGACATACGTCACGAGGGCGTGGTGTCGTTTTCTTTTCTTTCGAGTATCTATCGGGAGTCTTAGCTCTCGACTTCCCAGTGCTTGTGAATGAGCGCACAGCGCCACCTGCTGTCGTGGTCTGTAGGCTGAATTACTCGGGACATTTGTGAGAAAATCACGAGTTTGACACAAGGGTGCAAAGACCGTGACAGAAGTCACAGTAAAAAGTGACACTTGTACTTGTACAATAAAATCACGTGTTTTTTTGTCTCAATTCTATTTATATATATTGTATGTGTATGAAATGCTAAAGGCTATGAGTTTATTAAGCATTATTTATTAAAAATATGTAATGCATTTGTTTGTGAGCGTGTGACCTAACACACCTCACAGACAAACAGTATTTATATTTGCAAACCATATTGTGTTTGCAAATTAAGCTCCATAAAGAGACACCTTCTGCATTTGAGTGGCGGCCAACCACATTCAGTAAAAATGAAACAGTCAACCAAGAACACTCAACCCTCAGGGGCACAGCGAAAAGGAGTGTTGCAGTTAAACATACACGTTTTATTGAATACACATTCTGGTCTGTTTTTGAAAAGAACATTTTGCAGTTCCTTCCCTATTTGAGTTCAACTACAATGTCTTTTAAAGGCCAGGAATTCAAATGATAGGTTATTGAGACTTCACACATAAAAGGGGCGGCACAGGCTGCCAAACTTACAGAAATGTCTGCGGGATCATTTTTTGCTCCTTGTGTCCTATATGTGGCGTCAGCGGAGGGGTTGTTTTCTCAGGACCTCTACCAGAGGGCTGGGCTTTGATGGGACAAGTGGGCTGGCTTTTCTGCCAACAGGATGAGAAGAAAAGGGGAAAAAAATGGAAAAGGGGAAGGGCTGAGTGGGGGTTTGGAAAGACCTTTTCCAGCCCTGTTTCTCCTTTTACGTATAGGTCCTCTATACACACACCCACACCCAGACACACAAACACACATATATGTAGAACAACGGCAAGGCCCTAGACAAAGTCAGGATGTGACATCATCGGCAGGAAGAGAAGCCAAACAACTTTTTCTTCCTTGACTGTGTTGTCCCTGCTGCTGAGTGAAGTTGGAGTCTCTCGGTCTGCTGGTGGCCGGCAGGGAGGGAAAGGATCCAGAGGACCCAGAGGGGGCAGAGCAGCGGCAGCTGACCTCCACGGGACATTTAAAAGTCAAGGGATACGACGCCCAAAATCCCCCCTGAACGTCCCATGACTTTCCATCCAGGATTTCAGAGTTTATAGCCAGGTACAGTGCAGACAGCTTAGTCCATTCAGTAATGTCTTGTTTTATTAATCTTCCTCTGGCTCTTCTGTTGTTTCTGGTTTCCACGTCGAGCAACGTTTTATATGAAGAAGCCTCTGTTTTCCCCTTTTCCCCCCCAAGTCATGTTCTGTTAATCTGCTGTGTCCGAGCCTAATTCCATGAAAGTATGCATGGAGGGATGTCAACAGTACACGATAAGATGTTTCAGGCATGCAGGACACTGTTGAGGCATGCAGAGAGACACAAGGTGATCAGAAGTGAAGTCATCGTGTCTCACGTGTCTCAACAGTTTTAACTGTTGTTGCATAAATGGTCACTGCCTTCGGTAACTCGGTGTTAGTAAGTTATATTGTTGGCTGCAACTGTGACTCCCTGACCTTAAGAAGTGAATGAAGCACTTATAACTATGAGCCTTCCTCCCAAACGCTTTTGTTATGGACACATTTTTCAAGCCATCTCATGACCACGTATTCATGCTCCCCCAGTGGCGCCTCCTGAGCTGAGATAGCCTACTGTGAACGCTGGTGGAAAGTAAAAGTACCCTTCTCATATATCAAATGCTGCTTGCTTTTTAGAAGGAAAAAAATCCTCGCTGGTTACTCAATCTGACGAAAGAGAGAACAGAAACCAGCAAAAGTATGAGCATAACAAACAAGTGAGGGGTCTGCGGATTGACAGCGAGTCACAACAAACAGCTGTATCAGTGCTTGGTCTATTATGTGACTTCAGATGATAATGCAGAGAGGGAAACCTCAACTTATTTGAGTCACACGCATGCAACCACAGGAAATGTTAAGCCTGCTAGTTTAAAATGGGACTCGGGACACAAATGCGGATGTAGTATTTGTAGGATCATGTTGCAACCACAGTCACTTGAATGTGGCTGCAGTGTCAAATCCTCGGAGGCAACATATGTTTTAATCTTCCAAAGTACTGAATAAAAACAGATGACCCAATGGAGAGCTGACGGTTTATTTCTAATAACCTGCCAAGTTAATATTAACTTTTTATGTTTTATCATAGTAATAAAAGCTAATTGTGGTCACACTGAATGATTATACTGTCCAATCAGCCTAGCCCAATGATTCAGCCAGGCCCAACTCCAGTGTTAATTATCTGCCAGATAATTAATAGGCATTAGCAAAAAATAATTATTGGTTGTGGGGGCAGATACACTGTTACCCATCAGCTGCATTGTAAATTTGTTTTCACGCCCGACTTCAAAGTGTTGCTTCCGTCATAGCATCCACTTATACTGTATATCACATTGCCCATTCAATTCATTTTCACAAAAATGCTTGCACGCGAGATTCTTTTCCTCATTTTTCTAGAACTGAAACAGTTTCTATATTTATCACTGTAGTGTGCACTAATGAAAATCTTGTGATAAGGTTGTTTCGGTCATGCAGTGCTGTGGATGCAATAATGGCACATTTGGCACAAGATGGACTCATGGTTTTCACAAATTCCCAATCAGTGTTCTGTGGAATACCCAAATGATTGTAATGACCTAGTTCTTGAAAATGTTGGGCTTCGATTTCGATGTAAGACAGCCTCCTTTTGCAAAACATCTGTGCCAAAATATGCGACAATGAAATATACCGTTTTAGGGCTCTAGTTCCGATGTTTTCATCATAATGATTTTTGTGACCCCTTGCCGAAAGTGAATGACAGGAAAGAAATAAGCCAACTTCTCTTGTTGTTGTGGTTCACAGGGGACGACCCACCATCTGAAAACAAGAGCTCACTGCAATTTCTGCAGGACAGACGCTGCGGCCTGATTTCACAGCTGCAAACCATCCTCGCTGCCTCTCTCTCAGGAAGGTCACGCGCTATCAAAAATCCAAACTAATTATTATCCTGGAGAGCTCATTCTCCCCTTATCTCAGGGGAAACGACAAAGCCAATGGCGCTGTGTCTTGGACAAGTGTTCAGCAAAGACAAAACATTCCGGCCGAGGAAGCGGTTTGAGCCCGGCACCCAGCGGTTCGAACTCTACAAGAAGGCCCAGGCCTCGCTCAAGTCCGGCTTGGACCTGAGAAAAGTGGTTCAGCTCCCGGAGGGGGAGAACATCAACGATTGGGTTGCCGTCCATGTGGTGGATTTCTTTAATAGGATCAACCTGATCTATGGCACCGTGAGCGAGTACTGCTCAGAGCGCACGTGTCCCATCATGTCGGGGGGGCTGAGGTACGAGTACAGGTGGCAGGACGGGGAAGACTACAAGAAACCCACCAAGCTGCCGGCCCTCAAGTACATGAACCTGCTAATGGACTGGATCGAGTCACTCATCAATAATGAGGACATCTTCCCCACCAGAGTAGGTGTGTGTGAGGTGTCAGCCCATTATTGAACGCTTAACCTAATGCATGATTGAGTGAAGCTTACACTAATGTCGTGCTGCATCAGTGCTCACATGTCTGGCCCGTAGAGACGCACCCTTCTCTATCATCAACTATGCAAATGGGATGATGAAGTTCAAGCAGAGGTTAATTAAGCAATAAGGCTGACATTTAGAGGGGCGAATGAGCAGGGGGACTCGGGTGTCATTTCATATCGGCACCAGATTTGACAATAAACATGGAGGTCCTGCGGACTTAAAACATTCCCATCCACAGATTACTCACGGCTAGCTTGCCAATGGTGTTTCATTTCCTTTTGCTCCGTAGATGTAACACCCATGGCCCTGAGAAGGAACACATAGAAATTGTATTAACATGTAAGCACAGCATGTACTCCACATGTTCCCCGCATTAATAAAAACGCGGTAGCTTTGGTGGCCTCCTTACACACACAGTCATTCCTAGTTATATAACTAGTTATGATAAGGCTTGGTTTATCTATTTTTAGTAATATTGTCCATTAGTTTTTTTTTTTAAATACTGATTAAAAAATGCACAGTGCTGAGAAGAAATCATATTACACACAGACTATTGCATCTCCTAAAAGGATGGGCTTCTGTTATATACAGTATTTACTTATTAACCTTTTTGTCCCAGATCTAACGAAGCGATCTCTCAGGTACAAAGTTTAACACTCATTTTCCTTCTTCGCCTTAGGGGTACCTTTCCCCAAGAACTTCCAGCAGGTTTGCAAGAAGATCCTGAGCCGTCTCTTCAGGGTCTTTGTGCACGTTTACATCCATCACTTTGACAGCATCTGCAGCATGGGCGCCGAGGCCCACATAAATACCTGCTACAAGCACTACTACTACTTCATCTCAGAGTTCAACCTCATTGATCACTCGGAGCTGGAGCCCCTGGTGAGACAATAGTCACACAAGACCTCAGCAGTGAGGGAGCAGCACAAAGAGGATGATGGAGGTTTTCTATAATGGGAACGTTTCCAGTATCATTCCCATGACTGCCTAACAAAAAATATCCGCTGTCTGAGCACAGTGTATTTTTTTCTGCTAGTGCCTGTGCACCACAACAAACATAATTGCAATATTTTACGTTTCTAAGGCAGCTGCACATACAACATGATCAGTATTATCTGTACTCTCTTAGTTAATAATAATTTTCCATCCGGCACTAGGAATGAAATCATCATTCACTCTACTCCCCAGTCTTCCATCATGAATGGAACTCATTAAATTCATCACAGAAATTGACTTGGATTGATCCATAAGCTCACATGAGGGAACTTGCTGACTCTGTGCAGTTATAATGAGAAAGAGACGGTATAATTGTTGCATTTTCCAATAAAGGGACCTCCATTACAGATGAGCTGCAGTAGAATGGTTCTCCATGCATCAATAAAAGTCTTCTTTTATCATTGTTGTGTTATTTATTCTCACTCACAAAGTGAAACACAACCTGAAAGACTAAACCAGGGATCTCTTTTGTTGTCGGTCCCAGAGGAACAATATATTTCTATGTTCTTCACACTGGAAGTGTAGATTACATTTAATAACAATAATCATTCTCCTCCTAAAGTATAATATGAAATTGATGTGTTCAACATGTTCTTTCTTTTCTTTTCCCACAGAAAGAGATGACGGATAAGATTTGCAATTGAACAAGACTGCATGGACAAAGGAATTTACATTTTGACAGTATCTGAGCCCCATGAGAAAACATCAACTTCAAAACCTTAAAAACAAAGAACTATTTTAAAGACACTTGCATGAGTGATTTTCTAAGCATTGCTGGAAATGCCCAATCAAATTGCAAACGTCTTCAGATGGTGACACTGTACCACAGATGTTTTTTTCTTACTGTGCAGCCGTGCCATCATTATAGGACATTGTATCGCTTAATAATACTACATCTCCTGTACTTCTCTTTTTTTTAATGCGTGCATGTATGTTTAAGTTTGAGTTTTTATATGTTCAGGTATACAGTATTGATTCTTTTTGATTGATCAAAGTTTGTATTTTATGTGTTTAGTATTTTTATCGGTGTGTTTAAATTTGACATAAAAGTGCAGTCTTAAAATGACCAATTTTTTGCACTTATTTGTTTTCTGTGCTGCACCACACAAAATATGAAATAGACACAATCTTCTCTTTCTGATATTTTGTAGACACTCACTGACATGAGGCATTCCGTAGCCCCTAAGTTTAACCTGTACAACTAGACGCCGACCCCACAAACCTGACCCTAAACAAAAACCGTAACACTAACACCAAGTCTTGACCCACAAAACTCTTAATCTGTGATGAACAAGCAAAATGTCCTCACAACAATGGGATTGAACCAACACTTAGAAACGCACACAAACACAAAGATACAAAGAAAGAGACATAGAGAGACACTCTGGCAGAGACCAGGATAAACGTTTTTCCTACTTCCAGTTCTACTAGTGCGCCACAGCTCTGACAGACAAGTGTAAACAAAGGTCATGATCACACACGAGAAATCCCCTCGACGTGGAGAGGGGCGTGGACTAAATCCAAGTGACGTGTAAGCGGCAGCCTCGTTTTCGACCAATGGGAGGGGGGTGCGGAAAAGGGCGGAGCCGGCTTCTGTTTACGTGTTTTTTTTCCCGCCCCGCGGCTTGCCTCCTGTCACACTGATGGAGCTCAGCTAGCAGCGGAGGCTAACATCAGTCCGCACAGGCTCGGACGGAGGGGATCGGGCTGGTTTTGGGCAGGTGAGGAAAGCTTTTCCAGCATCTGTATTCTCATGCTATCGCTTTCTAACCGGTGGTTCTACACAAACCTTCCAATAGACAGTGGGACAACACACAGCTGGCTACGTCCTCTGGCTAGCTAGCTAACAGCAGCTTACATTAAAATAATGTCGGTTTGTTGAGTTAACGTCAACTCGGGCATCGCTATTGTTATGGTATTGTTATGTTATTTTGTTTATAGTTAGTTCTCTATTGCGGGTGATGTCTAAACTAGGACCACCACGGCACGACTGTTAAGTAACGACGTGGCCGTTCTTGTGGTTGGCTACAATAATAACACGGACATTGACATTAAGTCGCTTTCCACGCACTGTACTGGACAGGAGGCTAAAGCTAACTAAACTACAATAAACAGAGTGGGCTTAAAGCTGATGTCACCTTATAAAACGGAAACGGTGTGAAAAGACATTCCACACAATGAAAGAAGGAGCAAACCTCAACTCATAATCTGTGATTCAAGCTGATTATTTGATTTGCAATTGTGTTTATTTACGTCTGAGCTGTTCCTGACTGGCTCTCTCAGTTGCAGATATGGTGAGGCACAGCGTGATGACAGAGGTGCAAGCTTTCCAGCAGTCTCTCCAGGTAGGCCCTGACCCGTAGCCACTGGGCATTTCAAAAAACCTCCAGCTTCCTGAAATATGTGTTGTTGGCTCAGACCGTCAGGCTGCCAGAAAGTGGCGCACTCGCTGCCGAGCTTACATACACTGAAACAGAAGTTTCATCACTCTCCATGAGTCATGCGCCGTATCTGGTTGTGTGACTGTTTCTGGTAATATCCAGGGCGAGATAAGTCCTGTCACGGTGTTTCCTGTATTCTCATCAGGCCACTGGTTTGGCAGGTCGCCAAAGGGGAAGACACTCAGTAGGGCTGTAGTTATAGTAGTCATATGACCATATGATCATTTTTCTGTGCAATGGCTTTTTAAGTCATGCCATAACCTGGTAGAGGAGGACACATTTCACTTTTACTTTTTGCTTCCTTGAAACTGAAGTGTCATGGTTATGTACTCCTTCTGGTGCTTTCTCTACTGTACTACCGCCTGATCTCTATGAATACGCTCCCTCCCTCTCCCCCCGGTGTTTGATGCAACCTTCTTCTGTTACAGGGTAACTCCCTGGCTTTGGGCCACGTAGGACAGAACTGTGGGGCAACTCAGGAGAATGAGATCCCCTCAGAGGAAAGACAGCACCTTTCCCAAGGCCCATCAGGTACAACAGCACATTAATGTCCTCTCGTCCACATGGTGCGGTGTACATTGGCAAGATCCCTTGCGTGACCAGCATATGGGATGTATCAGTTATCAAGAATTGCTGTATATAGAGGCATTGGGTGGATGTTTATGGATTTTATTGATTGTGTAAAGTGGTCGTTGTGTGTAGATATGCAGTCGATTTTTACATTTTGCTTGTATATGGATTATTTGTTTTACCGCAGATTTTCAGAAAAGCCAACCAGTGAACATTCCGGATATAGCTAAAAGAAAGAAAAAGAAAAGAACAAGAGCAACAGACAGTTCCACAGGCACATTCAATGGTGATAAAACTCCTGTTGTTGTGGGACACATATTGAAAGAATTACAAAAAAAGTAAAAGAAAAAAATGCTACATGGCAATCACCTACTGTGGACTCATGTTAACTTATTTTTCCCAGACCTCTACAAGCTGACCAAGGAGGTGCTTGGTCAGGGAGCATATGCTAAAGTTCAAGGATGCTTAAGCCTCCAGAACGGACAGGAATACGCTGTGAAGGTGAGTAAGGATAATTCTCACTTCAACTTAAGTTATACATCATAGGTTGATAGAGGATGCACGCTCATTTACAAGTTCACAATGTTTACAGTTGCAATAAAACATAAAAAGTAAATTTGTGTGAAATAAATAAAAATTCATGAGAATTGTGTTTCGTCTGTTTTGCTTTACAAAGATCATAGAAAAAAGTGCAGGGCACAGTCGCAGCAGGGTCTTTCGAGAAGTGGAGACACTCTACCAGTGTCAAGGAAACAAGTGAGTGCATTTGGTCATCAGCGTTTTCTGAATGGAAAAGTAACCCTGAATGAAACCTAATCTAATCAACTAAAAATATCTTGGTCCAGGAATATTTTGGAATTGATCCAGTTCTTCGAGGACAGCTCATGCTTTTATTTGGTATTTGAAAAGCTGCGTGGAGGTAAGAATAAATGACTGACTCATCAATGACGGCGTCTGCATAGTTTCAAATGACTCATTATGAACATGCCCTAATTGTAACTCGTGATTCTCCTCCCTCAGGCTCCATTCTCACACACATCCAGAACAGAAAGCACTTTGATGAGCTGGAGGCCAGCAGGGTGGTCAGGGATATAGCGCAAGCACTTGACTTCTTGCACACTAAAGGTGGGTCAAAACCCCGACGGCTACCATTGCAAACAGAAAATCTTCGGATCGTCATGGTGACCATGTGTTTATCCACAGGCATTGCCCATAGGGACCTTAAGCTGGAGAACATCCTTTGTGAATACACAGATCAGGTAAGTGGCCATTAAAGGACAACAAAGCTTGACAATGCACAATAATTGCACCTCGAGAATAACGTGGTGATAATGTTTTTTTTCCTCCATCGGTCTACTCAGGTGTCGCCTGTAAAGATCTGTGATTTTGACTTGGGAAGTGGCGTGAAGCTCAGCAGTGCCTGCACTCCCATAACCACTCCAGAGCTCACCACACCAGTAAGAGTCTACTTTTGAATGTTTACAAAGAGAAGCAATAGAAAACAATACAAGTGCTTGACTGTTTACTCTTTTTTTTTTTCCTTCTTTTGCCCTTTCCTAGTGTGGCTCAGCTGAGTACATGGCTCCAGAAGTAGTGGAAGTGTTTACAGATGAGGCCTCCTTCTATGACAAGCGCTGTGACCTTTGGAGCCTTGGGGTCATCCTGTACATCCTGCTAAGCGGGAGCCCCCCCTTCACAGGTCACTGTGGCACAGACTGTGGCTGGGATCGGGGAGAAACTTGCAGAACATGTCAGGTATGCCTCCCCCGATCGTGTGGAGAATGTTGCCTCTGCTTCGCCACATACAAGTCACAAAAACACAAGACAGCTAAAGACTTACACAGGATGTTGTGTAATTGTCTCTCCCCAGAGAAACCTGTTTGAGAGCATCCAGCAGGGTAAGTACGAGTTTCCGGACAAGGACTGGTCTCACATCACAGCGGGAGCCAAGGATCTCATTTCCAAAGTGCTGGTTCGGGATGCCACGCTTCGCCTCAGCGCTGCTCAGGTCTTACAGCACCCTTGGGTGCAGGGGGTGTGTATCCTAACATCTGTGCACGAGATTCATTCTCTCCGGTGGGATCTCTATTGGGGTTCAAGGTGTGATTCGGTGATCCCCTTTCTTTTTTGTACAGAATGCTCCAGAGAGAGGTCTTCCAACTCCTCATGTTCTACAGAGGTAAGACACGTGAATACACCATCATGGACCCTGGTGCTCACACACAGCCTGATCAAATCAAAAGTGGACAGCTCTAAGTAATCAGACAATGTTTCATTTATGAATTCAGCACTTCTAATATACAACAAGATCCAGATGATGCGTCTTTTACCTTGAATTACAGGTTTTAAACAAAGCAGTTTTCTCAAAAAAAAAAAAAAAACCCTCTTCTGCCTCCTCTGTTCTTCTAGGAACAGTAGCACCAAAGACCTGACTCAGTTTGCAGCAGAAGCCATTGCCTTTAACCGGCAGCTATCCCAGCACGACGAGCAGCAGGAGGACGCCGGTGCTATCGTTTGCTCCATGAGGCTTTCTCCGCCTTCCAACTCCAGACTGGCTCGGAGGCGAGCCCAGTCCAATGCCCTGCGCACCGCGGACTTTGCGCCGTCCTCGGACGACCTCGCAGCCTAAAGGTCCGGCACGGGCCTCGTCGAGTTCTCAGACATATTTTAGCCTCTGCCTGCTCTGTGTGTGTGTGTGTGCGTTTGTTGTTTTACAGGGAGCCCCTCACCATTAGAAGTGACTGGCTGTTCCTGGTGTTAAAGCTCTTTCTCTTGGCCAGTAATCTTATCACTGTGAAAGAGTTTTGCACACTCGGGGGCACAGTTAAACCACGGCTATGGCCTCCTGGTTGAAAACGTGGTTGAAGCCCCCCCGAGATGTATTCAGGTGCCATTTCAAGCTGCCTGAGTTTTAAACCAAGACTTTTTCTAGTGAGAATAGTTTGTTTTCTTTTTAGAAATTCCCACGTAGATTTAGTCACGATCACCCCAAAATAACAAACAACATTCTAATGCCAGCAATTTATGTCACACTATCAATTACGTAGGTCCAGGACAGTCATGCAGCTGTTGCTATCCTATTGTTAATGATGTGTTTCTTGTTCTCGAACTGTGAATTGATTTATTTAAATGCTACGTATTGGTTCTCAGTTACTGGAGGAAAGGGATGATTTAGCTTTAATTTTTTTTAAGCCTGTGTGTGATCTGATGTGTGTGGTTTATATGATAAAAAAAAAATAGAACAATTCTAGTCTAGTGTCGCGATATAAAGAGTGTAGAAAGTGTTTGAATCTGAATGGATGTAAGGAAGTTAGAGAAGACCCATGAAGCAGATTATTAATTTTTCACTTCTAGCTTTCGCTCAACACAAGCTACCTGTAGCACTAATGTACTTTAAAAAAAAAAGCCAAAAGCTTTTTTAAGTTCAGAGGGAGCATGTTGAATCAGTTTGGTCCAACAATGTGAATGCAACACCTACAGTTATTAATAATCAAAATGGCATTTATAAGCTTTTAATTCCTCCTAAGAGTCCAACGTTACCTCAGACTCGTTTTTTTGCACAGTGTCTCATGCATGTTTGCTCTACAAACAATGCAACACTTGTGCTAAGTTTCTTATTATGCGTCTTAAAGATTTGATATCACAGAGGGTTTTCAACGAGAATGACTTGAAATGTAAGATTTCATGTGTTTTAGGTGATATCTACAGCAGTTCCTTAGGCTTAAAAGGATTTTGTTTGAGTAGTTGATGTTACATTTGATAGTGAGATAGAGGACTCCATAATGGGGTTACCTTTTTTTTTTTTATATATATATAAATTATAGTATTTGTCTTGTTCTCAGTTTTTTTATTTTATTTTTAGCTCTGAGTGTGCCTGTTAACAAACTAAACAATATTTCTCCATCTTTTTCCAAGATCTGTCAATTTGTGGTTATATACTCTCTGGTTTTGAGCCAATTTTTTTTTATTGTAAAGAATAGTCTTATTTTTTATTATTATTATCAAGTGTGAGCCAGGGCTCTGTTCACTTCTATTTCCCCCAACGGTTTCTTTTATAGTGTATGTTGCCCGCTTAAAAGACATGCCCTCAGATTTCACACTGTTGCCATGGACACCCCATCCCTATAGCAACTAAGGGCCTTGATAGGGCTGACAGGAATCGACGGAGATGCACTCAAAGTGAATGCACACATTAGGAAACAACCACTTGCTATGTTAAATCCCTCTTACTGTCATCGTGAACCATAAAAGGACCTTTTTGTTTCTTTTGTCATGTCAACAAATGAGGTACAGTAGCCCAATTAGTGTGTAACTTCGTGGTCCCGTTGAATAATTTGTCAAGGCTCCAATGGGGTCCTATGCATTCTGCTCTGATTGCGGAGCAGATTTTCTCCGGTGTGCTGTGTTCTAAATAAAAAAAGATCCTTAACAACACAACTTTCTTGTCTTATGTGTGATATAACATGAACTGTAATGCATGCTGTTGATTTTACAGCAAAGTGCCATTCAGGAGTTAAGTGAATGTAGTGTCAGGTTACTTTTATTATGATTTATGGGTTATCATGAGAGGTGCGTAATGTTGCTTCTGCTTTTTTTTTTTCCTGTGTCTTTACACATCTACCGATTTCTTTTCAACTTAATCGCTTCATAGTCAGGCATCTGATTGGACAGTTATTTTCTGGGAGCTGTGTGGCGACCCCAGTGGTCTGTGTGCAACATAACACGCGGTGTGAGGACAGGAGCGCTCACTCTGCTGCCGATCAGCTGGAGAGAGAGACCATCCCCAACTCCTGCACAACACGATGCACGGAAGAATCACGACAAGCCCTTCACTGGATTATACATCTGAGCCAATGTAAGTGAGAAGAACAGATAACAACGTCCTACAGGTTTCCTGCGCTAGTGTCAATGAAAATATTAGTAGCAATAGTATAGCTTTGCATGGATTTTCTTTTCTTCTTCTCTTCTTTTATTCAGCAAGAAAATAATGCATCCTTTGTTTCTAAATAACTTTTGAATCAAAAGTCTAACATCTACTCTCTCCTCGGCCACAATGTCTTCTCTCTCTATCTGTCTCTCTCTCCCAGAGGGAATGAGTGTTGGAATCAGTAAACTACCTGATTTCCTTCCCCTCCGTCTCACAGAGCTCTTCATGAGACATGGTACCACCTGAGAAAACCTCCAGACCATCTGCTCCCAAGAGCGTCCCCAAGCAGCGCGCCAGGCGGCACCAGAGCTTGCCCTCCCCGGCCCTGTGCTGTGCCTGTGGCCTGTGCATCATGCTGGCGGGCATCAACATCACCCTGGTGGGGGCTTTCGCCTTTGGCACCTTCGTCCCCACTGGCAACCCGCCCATCGTCATCGGGCCCCTCCTGTTGCTGATCGCCCTGGCTTTCTTCACAGCCTGCTGCGTGGCCAGCAGGAGACCCCCGGCCCACATGGCCCACAGGGCCAAAGGTGGGGAGAGGTGGGGGCTGGTGCGGACGGGCACGGCGGCGTTTGAGATGGAGACGAGCGATCACACGCTGCAGGACACCACGGCTGTCCAGCTCAGCCCCACCAACTCCCCCAGCTCCTCTCACAAGTCGGGCTCCAGCCAGGGGGGGCCCGTCGCCCCACCGCCGGCCTGTCAGGATGGAGCCAGTGGGCTGCGCATATCAGGGATGTGCGACACCGGGGATGAGCCCACCACAATCTCTGGCAGCCAGGAGGGCACGCACACACGGATGCTGCCCGCTCACAAGACTTCCTCTACGTAGCACGGCCCTTATCTTACGAGAATTTTACAGGATGGAAGGGAGTGGTAGGACAGACAGGACGGATTTTTCCCCTGCAAGCCAACAGACCAAGTGTCATCATCAATAGCCAGCAGCCTGTCATTTATTGTGCAAAAAAATTCTAATAAAATCCTGTGTGCGCGGCATGTTGTTCAGCACTCGTCTTCACTACCACAATGTTTATTTATTTGCCACGAACAGGAAATGATAGCTTAATCCAGGTGCCCGTTTGTGTATTTCTTTCTGTACAAAAAAAAATCCAGTGAATGCAGATTATCCTGCATTCATGCGGTATGGATCAAGTGTGGTTAGTGCTTGTGACTGTGTGCCTTGGGAAAGCAGATGAGTCCGTCAAGCCAAGCAGCTTCTCTGACTCATGAAACTGTTCCTGTGTAAGCTCAGTAAATCTCGGCCACAGTTTTTCACACTTTGACGAGAGGGTTGTCATGATTTATTCTTACACTTTGTTGGTGCTTGCGTCAGCTGCAGTGAGTGACGGTGCAACCTTGAGCTATGAGAATATGGTGTAAGACAGTGTTTTTACTTTCAGTGAATGTCTTACTGTAGTGGCATTATTTTCTTAATTCTAAGACGTCTATTCATTTTATAAATAAAAATTGTACCTGATTGAGTTACTGTATATGTTGTGTTTCTGTTTCCAGAACCCTCACAATACTGACTCGTTTTATTACAAACCGGAACCTAAAAAATATATATATATTCTTTGTGTATCACACACAAAAGACAACAGAAGACACAAAAGACACTAGTATAGTGCATATATGTGCCCCTGAAAAAAGACAGGTGTGCAAATTGCAAAGATAATTCATTCCTTATCTGAGAGACCAGGGGCGGCACTGCAAATAGACCCTTTCCGAATATGTTGCCCATCACTTGGCATCTGACCCAACAGCTGTTTGCCGGAGCCCTGTTTACTCATCATTACATCTGTCCACAAACACAGCGAGACACAGAGTGCGATCGCCATGCACTACTCAACCACTGGAAAAGATAACAGGACAGCTGCCGCTGGCTGTTATTGAGCTTTAGCTTCTTTATGAATGACTGCAGAGAGGCAGCGTGGTTGCCTGTCGTTATCCACCGAGACAGAAATAAGCGACTATTAGGGTATCTGCAGAGAGAATGTCATGTCTTGGCAACCTGAACTCATTTATATTAGGCTGCAATGAGGTCATGTTGCTCTGAAGGATGGCACAATGAAATCGATTCAAAGCAGAGTTGTCCATCAGTGTGTGCAGGTTACTGTAACTCAGCACAATGCTCTGTTCAAGTCTACGTGCATAATACAAAGGGGCAACAACTGCTTATTATAATAATTAATCGCATCATGGCACTGAGATTATTGTCGGAGAGAAAATCAAATGCACAATGTTCACAGAGCTATCAGCTGGCTGTGCTGTTCATATTTTCTGTTTGAATGACAGGATTGTCTCTTTGACTTAAAACAGAATATATATATTTTTTGATTTTCTTCAGGATAAATGCGGCATAGATGCTTCAAATGTCACTGTGATTTAAAACTGCCTATACAGACATACAATTGCTGTAATATGAATATGCAGTCATTATTTCATTCCACCCCACTCGTTAGACTAATGACTGGTGAACGTACTAATGTTGACTGTGAAGCTGAAGGCTCCTGATCATACCAGCAGCAGTGAGAGTTGAATGATTTACAAAGCACCGAGGCTGAGACCATTACTTTTACACAAATAGTCCTCATTAGATGGAGGAACATGTGCGCTGAGAGAACAATGAACTACAATCGCATGCAGAGGCACAGCAGATGATTTTCTTAAGGTTAATATTCGTGTGATTCAAAGACTCAACTGACTCAGTCTTGACTCCACCTGGTGGAGAAGAGACACGAGGCCTCCAGAGACCAAAGAATAACAATACAACAAGATTCCTAACATTAATTGGCATGTCCATGTTCAGAAAAATTGAAAGGTTGCCGTTTTTTAACAACCATGAACAGTGATGATCTAAGATCATGACCATTTATGACATAGTTATTGTAGAATTGTTAATCTCCCATGAATAATATACACTTAAAAAGGGTAGTTCATGTCAGAGATGGATATGTCATGATATACTGTAGCAAGACTTTTTTGTTCAAAGTTTGGACGACTATGCAATGAGCACTTTGCATTTTAAAGACGGTCACTACAGTGGCTCCCGATTTGTTCTAACACATGCTTAAATGAAGAACTGTTGTAAATTCAAGTCTACTGAATTGATTTTCATACCAAATCAAATCAACTCTTATTGATTTAGTCCATATTAACAAACTAACCAGTTGCCTTCACAATCGGTACAGGGTTCGGCGCAAAGGTAACGCGCAAAGTTATGTGTTCACACCTGTACAACACTAGTCATCACTGTGTTGGGGGTGCACATACCTTTGAGTTGTCTTCAAACGTCCCCCTGTCCTCCGTTGACAATACACAGCTCCACTTGCTCCGGCCAGTGCGCACCAGGTCAATATGGGTCCACCGGACGCGTCTTCAAACTGCAGCAGCAGTACGACGCTGTCCTCAATTAAGAAGTTCTTGATTCATTTGCCATTTAAAGCCGTCCACCATGGTGGCTGCTGGATTTGTTCAGGACACGTGCTTAAATTCTAAAATGTTCACTGCTGAGTCCTCGTGAACTGAATTGTGTTTCTAACAGTTCCATTGGTTTCAATCATAAAACACCATATCCAGAGTACCCGTCTGGTAACTATATTCACAAACAAAAACTTCGAAAAATGAACAAAACATCAGTACACGTTCAAACACTGTTTCCCAACGCTGCCTCAGGTGACAACAAACTCTTATTCTCTGGTGCGTCGTTTGCAGCGGCACCACTCCCCCTGGTGGTGGGAGGCCCACGACACGACAACAACAGA
The DNA here is from genome assembly GCA_016785305.1 of Colistium nudipinnis. NCBI lineage: Eukaryota > Metazoa > Chordata > Actinopteri > Pleuronectiformes > Rhombosoleidae > Colistium > Colistium nudipinnis. The sequence goes on from JAFBJU010000141.1 coordinate 32,069, forward strand.
AATGCCTCCTTTACTATGCTGTGACGTTTGGATGAAAAATGTTGGGGAAATACTATGGTATGACGCCCTCATTGTGCCTGTATGTGCATCATCTTGGATTTTTACTAATGTTCCAAATATAGTCATACATTAGATCGTGTTGAATTGAAAAAAAGAAATGGTTGCCGAGACATTTGAAAACAACAAATGATAACAAAGAAACGACACGACAACAACAGAAATTCCTCTTTTACTATGCTGTGACGTTTTGATGAAAAATGTTGGGGAAATACTATGGTATGACGCCCTCATTGTGCCTGTATGTGCATCATCTTGGATTTTTACTAATGTTCCAAATATAGTCATACATTAGATCGTGTTGAATTGAAAAAAAGAAATGGTTGCCGAGACATTTGAAAACAACAAATGATAACAAAGAAATAATAATATATCAAACATTTATTGAGCTGTAATACCGTTATGTTTGTTCTCAAAGTTATCATAAAAACAGGCTCTCACACTGGCACGAACCTAGATTAGAACTGTGTTGTGACACCAGGTGGCAGTATTGACTTTCACACAGTGTTTCTCAGTCAGCTGAAAATGTATCAAGTTTTTTTAAATTTAATATTTGATGGGATGTTTAATTATACAGCATTAGTGTTCACCCACTGGCAACAGAGAGGAGTCTGTGAATCTAAAGCCCCATTTTATTTTGAAATGTTTTTACTTTACTTGAATGCTTGGCCTTCACTTTGCAATATCATGAATTTGCAGTTTAATAATTAAAAGAAGGGTTAAGCAGCAATCCCGATCAGCAGCTCGAAAACCTGAAAAAAAAACACAGTAAAAAAGACATTAAAATGTGTAATTGTATTACTGTTACTGTTATAATGTTACTACTTTAACACAAGGACACACAAGAGAACACAACTAATTAAATTTAATATGCAACGTAAGCATTAGATTGGACAAATGTTATCCACATTTTGCCTGTCACATATTCACTTTTGGAAAATATTAAAAATCATAGTAATTTTAAGTTCAAACATTTGAAATTAAATATGTTCATATTAATAAAAAAAATATATATAGTAATTTAAATATGTTTTAATATTAATTACTGAAAAATATCTGGAACGTCTCTTTACAAAAATCACATGTATGAAATATATGTGAACCTCATGATGAAAATTAACTTACACATTATGGGCCTATTTTCAGTGAAGCAAATAAATAAAATCAAGTAATTTCTTGTTACTACTGATAGCCACACTAATAAATTGGATTTTTGCATATGTTTCCTAACTACTTAATCATAACCAAACTCCATCATCAATGTTGAATAAAACTAAATACATAGTATATAATACTGAAGCACCAATCTCTGGCTTTCTTTTGCCCGAAGCTCACCGCAATTCCGAAAGATACAGCGAACCTCTCGCCAAAACCTGAAAAATAAATTTCCCTCAGGTAATTTACATCATTCCCAGATAACAGGAAGATAGGACAATATCAAGGTTACAGTGTCATTGAACTAACGTAGTCATCAGGTGAGGTGACCCAATATGCACAATGAACTTCCTATTCGCATAGACGCATATATGGCTTTCTACTGCGTCTTGTACAAGCAATTTGTCCTTCCATCCCACATTAGTTGTTGGGCAGAATAGGCACTTAATATTTCACCTCTTAAAATAAAGCACTATCAATTTGATCCTTCCTTTCAGTTTGCAAAGTGTTCCTTCAAACAGCAGCCGGCTCGATCTAATTCCTCATGACTGTGATGAGTGCTGACTCGGCTATTGTAAAACAAATGATATCTGTGTCCTGTTGGAATAATCCTAATCTATTTCAACGGAAGGGGCAGCATTAAAATGACAAAAAGGGGGCGGATATTTTCCATCACATGATAAATGTGCAAGTGTCCACCAAAGCTGAATCAGACACCACATTTTAATGGCCTGATTGCTTGTTCATTTCTCGCCTCATTCTCCTGCAGCCCCGCTCCCTCCCTTTTAATGCCGAGCTGGTCATATTTTGTCCCAGATTAGTAAAGACGCCATCTGACAGTTGCCTCTGCTCATGGTATTTAGGAGACACATAATTCATTTATAGATCGAGAAGTGCTTCAATTTGTCATCCCCATTTTTCATGTTCGGTCCCGTCACAGTCCCTCATTCCTCTGGGTGGTGGTGGTGTGTGTGTGTGTGTGTCTGTTTGTGTGTGTGCGCGTGTGTCAGGGGAGATGGGGCCAGGGCCAGTTTTCAGCTGATGTATTAGCTGGCATATGCAAGCAATGAATTATCAAGGAGGAGAAGGAGTCAATTATCCACTCCTAAAGAGCCTGTGTGGCCTAGGGGCCCCTTTCCATATTTACCAAATCACTTCAGAAAAAAAGGTACACTGGAAGACCTGGGGAGGCGACACAAAGCATACACACAAACACCTACAAGCGCACACACGCATAGATCCTCTTGTCACTTTTCTCCCGGCGCACGCTCTGTGTCGTCTACCTGGTTAACGAGGACAAGCGGTGACGTTTCAGACTCGTGTTGTAATAATTCATTTTACACACACCAACTCCACAATCTGATTTTGGCTGAGCTGGAACAGCCACACTGTGACCACCAGCCATTTTGCCATGTCCTAGTTCCGTCCCCCTGACTCCACACGAATCAAAATGGGGCCCTGATTGACTGTGCCGCTCTGACTAATAGAGTGGATATGGTAAATGAAATACTCGGGTCTTTCATTCCAAAGTCTCTTACCCCCTGTGTCCCCAGTCACTTTGCCATGACATATTTCCAGAGATTGAGCGTTCTATCCTGTTTTTGATGAGGACAGGCTGAGAGGAGGTGTGGGCTGCACTTGCGGCGGCGATGGCGTTGATGCCTCAGAGCAACCGGGGCCCTCGGACGTGGGCGGCCGAGCTGACGAGGGCCTCTGGTGACTGACAGGGCTGACACTTAGGGAAATGAGGTCATTAGACGGCATTATGAGTGGGCTGATAGCTCAGTAATGGGGTTTTAACTTTGGAATTTGACACAGAAGCCTACCGGGGACGGGTTTGATGTGCAGGCCGACAGGACGGTTCCAGAATAAAGAAGACATCTCTCATCGACACCGTGGGGAACGGTCTTGGTAGAAAGGGCACGAGGAAAAAAAAAAAAGAGAGAAAAACAGAGACGATATGATGGGGAAAGTTCTAAAAATAAAACCCACCAGACAGCCATACTCCCTTCCACGAGAAAATAAGGAAAAGCAGATCATTGATTTTTGTTTTTGATCCTGCCCTTCACTGGGAAAAAAAAACTTTTCCTGCCCTTAGATTTGACATAAAGAAAAAAAACATAAAAATACGTAGTAAGCAAGTGAAAAATCGTCTCCTCCGTCCAGAGGGTTTTTTTTTCTCCACACCGTTTGCCCATTTGTTATGGCTCGAGTGGAGCAGGTAACGATTCCTGAAACAATGACCATTTTCTCATCCATTGTTATGTGTGTGAAGGTTTACGATTTTGCACGCTATACGCACACGGCTTTCAGGCTGCCTCGAGGCTTAAGAAAAGGGCGTCTAAATTTAGCAAATGATAAACTCTTTCTAAGTTATAAGACATAGGCTAATACGTAAGGATGTTAAAACCAGCGGGATAGTTTAGTGGAGATTAAGGGACGTATGAAAGACTCGCGTAAAGCTCCATCAAGAGCCGCGTGGTAGTTTGGTGGGCATCTGCATGGTTTTTTTTTTAAGGGGCCAGGAGCAGCTCACAGAGCACTGGCAGCCGGCGAGTGACTGATAATGTCTCTACATCAATCCCATTAGTCCTTTTGGCTGTGCCGTGAAAACAAATGGGCCACTTTGCTCCGACCGTGGACCGGGCGAGTTCTGCTCGGGAGGAAGATTTAGAGGGTGGGTAATGGCCGTCCAGCAGAGGGCAAGACAACTCACAGGAGAGGATGAAATGGATGAGGTCGGGCAGAATGGTGACGGCGGGTTTAAGTCATTCCCCTGACTTGGTGTGCGGGCGGGGTGCGGTGAATTACGTGCGGCCTCCGTGAGGGGTTGGTGGAGGGAAAAAGGTCAGGTTTCCATAGCAGGATTTTTTTCCACGGGGGCAGAGGAGGAGAGTTGGCAATACAAATCAAATCAAGCAGCCACACAGTGCGTTTGGCCTCCATGTTCTGCAGGCATGTTCTTTCACTGCACCCCGGAGAGTACGCAGCGAAGTCCACCTCATCACAACAGTCCAGCTGGTCAAGAAATGATTTCAGGTTTATGAGAGGGAGACTGTGTGTGTGCGTGTGCGCGTGTGTGTGTCTGTGGGTACTGGTGGCCATCCCATTTCTGTTTGTGCCCAAAGTGTTAAGTATCTTACGCAAACCGCCACGGCTTTAATAAGCATCTGTCAGGGAACTCATTATGCCACTTTCATTGGTTCAAGTGAACATAAAGGCTTTCTTCAGAGTTGTGAGACGAAGAGAGAGAGAAAAAAAATCCCTGAAAAATAACAGCCCCTTTCATTACCAGAGGTGTGGATGATCGCTGCAGTGGGCTTAAGTGACAGGTAAATTGCAGGTTAAGTGGAGAACACAGTCTTTTAACAAGAGACTCCAGGCTCCTCCAAATCCTCCTTAGTCTTTAATCTGAATACAAAAGGCAGGGGCGGAGGGATTAAATCTGACCCCTCAATGTTCCGTTTGTTCCAGACTCGAGGGCCCGCTGTGGCCCGGCAGAAGAGTCCTGGGTTTGCATTTCCCCCCTGTGCCATGCGGGCGGCATCTATGAACCTCGTCCACAATGCTGCCTCCTCGCCGGCTAGCCTCCCCCAGGGACAAAGGGAGGCCTGGATTCACAGGTTGCTCCCAATCAAGCTTTTCGGTGCAGGACGTAGTCCGAGTTCTCTGAACAGGGACTGTTTATTTAATTGCGGATGAAGTGCTATAATGCAGATTAATGACAGCCCGGTGCCGTGCAGAGGGAAAAACAAATCCTTCTTTATTTAGCAGCAACGACGGTTAGAAAGAGGAGAAGGGGCCCGGGGCGAGGCAGACGGTTAGGGCTTGCCGAGAGAAAGGCGCTTTGGGTTGTCAACGTTTTAGAAGCTTAGAGTCAAACCTATCCGGGCTCAGGAGAGAGGAGTCTGGGTGTTAGGCAGGCAGAATGACTCCTGATAGAAGGAGTTTGCGGCTCAAGTCGCGAGGAATCGTCTTGGCTCCCGGATGAGGCAAGGACTAATTGATTCTCTGAAGTTTCCTGTCGCAGAGCCCGATTACAGGTATGACCGGATTAAAAAAGGAGAAGGGGTGGGGGGGAAGAAAAACAAGGGATCTGGAGGAGGGAACTGGCAAAAATCAAAGAGGAAAGAAGATGAGGGCTGCCATAGACGGATCAGCATTACCCATACGCCTTGATGCGCTCGCTTTTGTGTGCGTCTTGTTTGTGTGTGCGCGTGCGCGCGCGCATGCATGGGTAGATCCATGTGTACACACAAGCCGGCGTAGCCGTGTTTGATCTCTACGCTCGGTGGCAATCATCAGGTCACATGGCAAGGCCCCCTCTCTATCACGGCGTGTTGCGCGGGAGCACGTTGTGTCGCGGCAGCATGCTTCCCCTAATCACTCACTTCTGGTTAACACGACTCGGAGCCAGAGGCGCATGTCTCGCCTGCCCATAACGGCCCGTGACAAGATTGAGTAGCGGGGCATGTGGGAGCCATAGCCGCGGCGGGCTCTGAGCGAGAAGCCTCCAGGAGAAGGAGAGTTAGGGCGCATATCTAGACCTAAGCTGTCATGCGTGCACTGGAATGGCTTGTTTAGTGGCAAAGTCCAATCTAGGGCCCGAGAGAGCCATTATTCCGGGACCATCGATCGGGCCCTACGGCCACCGCAGCCCGGGCCCCTGTCCCTGATCCTGTTCCGTAATAAGCGTACTCGTGTCAAGGTGGTAATTATCATTGATCTGTAGCCGCTGTGACAGCGCAGCAGCCCATTGCCGTGATTCATACCTGGCGTGGGCCCATACCGGACTGGAGGCGCACGAATCACACAATCTCAAACTGGCGTACAGCTTCCGGTGGCAGTGCCATGCCTGCCCCTGGAAAGAAAGCAGCCAGGAGATGGATTTGAGTTTTTCGGGCTTTTATGGGTGGTTTCTGGGTGGCGGTTTTGAACGAGGATGATTACCAGCATGAGATTGTTTTGCTGAGCATGTTGCACAAAGATCTACCCAGCTCTGTCCTCCTCCTAGATGGACAATGAAGAAACCTGCGGGGTAAATAAAATCGCCTCCTACAGGTGATCTCTCCGTTTTCTCACCCGTTGGGGTTGTCGTCCCTCCTCTTGCTGTTCTTCCCCTGTGGTACCCTTGATGCACCTGCCACTCCCCGGCTCATAGGCAGAGAGATTTCCCACTGTTGATCTGCCTGGCAACTAGCAGGGACACAATGTTCGTGTGCAGAGTAGATGCTGGTATAATAGAATTGATCTAGTTTTGAGTTGATATTTTATGACATGGCTCCAAGGAGTTGAGACTTAAATATAACAACGATGGATCTGCACAAGCAACAACAAAACGCCTGACCTTTTGGAACCAACCATTTTTTTTTTTTTTTTTTTTTTTTTTCCTTCATAAAATGTAACCATTAGATAAACACCTCATAATTGCAAATAGGCAAACGTAATCCCCCACTGTTGATCTGCCTGGCAACTAGCAGGGACACAATGTTCGTGTGCAGAGTAGATGCTGGTATAATAGAATTGATCTAGTTTTGAGTTGATATTTTATGACATGGCTCCAAGGAGTTGAGACTTAAATATAACAACGATGGATCTGCACAAGCAACAACAAAACGCCTGACCTTTTGGAACCAACCATTTTTTATTTTATTTTTTTTTTCCTTCATAAAATGTAACCATTAGATAAACACCTCATAATTGCAAATAGGCAAACGTAATCCCAAAGCATTGCAAGCATAGGGAGGTCAGAATTCAACCCAAGCACTAGTAGTAGGACAGCCTGCGTACACACACAGGTAATGGAGCGAGAGAGGTGGGAGAGGACAGGGAGACGTAGCAGCGAGACGGTCACACAGAGAAATAGAGAGACGTTGGGGGTTTCAAGGCAGGCAATCAGTTTTCTTTTTGCGAGCGCCGGAGCGGGACTCGTGTCACCTGCAGACCAAACCCCATCTCCTCTGATTAAGTCCTTTCAAATATTCCATTTGTCACTGTCGCGGCCCTGGCGCGTTGCCGCGGCGGGCAGCCAGCCGCGTCCGTTGACTGTGTCATTCTCCAATTTACAACAGACACTGACAACATCATCATGTCCCTAATGTCCCCTTGTCTTGCCTGCGCTCAACCTCTTTGCTCGCGGTCTTTAATGTTGTTGTTTTTTTGTTTTTTTTTTTTCCGTCTCCCTGGCGGGACCATCAGTCCATCTGCGTGCCCTGTATGTTGCCTGGATGCACCGGAGATTTTTCCGGTGCAGGGTGGACACCAAAGTGTTGAACTTGGATGAACTTGGGCATTAGCGCCATATGCCCAAAACCTGAAGGAACATTTTTTTGTGTTGTTTTTTTTTATTGCAGCCTGTGTCTGTAGCCTCAACAGCTAACATCACTCAGGCCTCAAACTCTCATGCGTGTCATCTAACCCCATTAGCAGCCAATGTCTTTTCCGGAAGCAGAGCCGGCATGGTTCACGGAGGATGGAAATTTCAATCTCAACCTTCTATCATTTTCCCTATCATTACTCCATTCACCGCCATTTCTCCCCAGCCCGAGTCCCGAGAGGGAGCGAAGCGGCTGAAAAGGAGGGCACCGTGCACTCCGTGCCCAACTTTAATATGAGAGGAGCAAAAAAAAAAAAAAAAAAAAGCCCTGCAGCACTAATCCCACTGTCACCCCGAGGACGCTTCGCTACCTGACTGTGCCCAACTTTAATATGAGAGGAGCAAAAAAAAAAAAAAAAAAAAGAGCGAGGGGGGTGTTTATACATTATTAGGGGTCTATTATGAAGCAGCTATCACATTCTCCCTCCTTCTCTCCCTCGTCCTTTCTATTCCCCTCACTCTCCTGACAGGTAGCGGGAGCGGGTGGCCCTGATGACTAGACTCAATCACCTGTGACAGTTTTGATTTGATGTCACTCTCTGGGTCGCTCTATTTGTTTGAGCAGTTAAGAGGTAATTGTGTGACATTGGCGGGGGAAGACGTGTTGTGGCGGCGCACCCGCTGAACCGAGGGGACAAGACGAGGGAGTGTGGCAATAATAAATGAGGGCTATTTTCCTCGGCATTCCCAGACTGTGTGCACGTGTGTGTCAGTGTGTGTATTGGGGGGACGTGTGTGTGTGCGCGTGTGCGTGTGACGCTGATGGGGGGAACAAGAAGGGGGCGATGAGCCCCTCTACCCTGGGGGAATTCAGCTGTGAGATGCACATTGAGGTCGCCCGCACCCACTATTATCATCACTTTCTCTGCTCTGAACACAATTGTTTCTGTGCATGATCGCTTTTTTTTTTCTTCTTCTTCTTTTTTTCCTCTCCCCCAAAAAAAAGAGTTCCGGTGTCACTCGTTACTTCGGCGGCCTCCAACGTTGTACCAGTGATGCAGCGTTTTGGGGTCTTCTCTGCTGCACCGCTTTGTTAGTTTGTTAGACTTATGGATTGCATAGCACACGAATGATCCGGGTGAAGCCAAAGCGCAGCATTATTACAGCTATAAACGACTTTTAGCACTCAAATCTAAGTTATGGACACATAAACATGATGGCTATGATCCGTAAGACTCTCCATCGCGACGCGTCGAAATCAATCACCTCTGACACGCGCTTAATACACACACCAAGGGTAGTGATGCCTGTAAAACTGACTGTAAGTATTTATTATTAAGTTTATACCCAACACCTTTATGTCCATATATGCAAATCTCGCTGCTGGAGACCCAAAAGTAAATCTGATAATGACTGTCTCTGTTTGGCAGAAAAAGAAAGTCCCCTCTGCGTTCAGCGAATATTCAGCTCTCATTGGCTTTGAACGCCAGAGATAATCTAGAATCCTAGAATCCTTCTTTTCTTATGTAGAAGAAGCAGAGATAAATTGTGGCTGAAGATTTACAATCTTCAGCCCCCCCCCCAACACACACAAACTCTCACACACACAACTCTCCCCATGTCCATCACCTCACAGGAGACCGGAGCTTGGCCCAGTCCAAAAAATAAAAATCAAAAAAATCAAAGAATCTGACCGTGTTGCTTTTCTGCCCTGACCGCTCTGCAGCACAGGGACCGTCGATGGTTTCTGAGGAGCCAGCGGAAAGGCTTTCTTAGTCTGCACGTTGAGCCCATCCATTTGTTTGTTATCTCAATCCAGGATTTGGAGAGATACAAAGCTGATTAAACAACAAAAGCATATGGGAAGATAAAGAACACTTAGGTAATGGGTTTAGCCTGCCTGTTTAGCCCGCCAAATTCATCCCCCCTTTTCTCTCGGCTCAAAATGTGTTTGTTATTCTTCTCTCAGTCTTGATCCAGATGGGAGAGAGGGAAGAAGAAAAGCAGGAAACCAACAACCGGAAGAAAAAAAAAAAAAAAAAAAGAAGTGTGGAGAGGGGCAGAAGTAGAGGCTTTAAGAAGTGGTGCAGCAGGAAGCAGTTATGGTATCTGCAGTTATTTTGCTCACGCAGCAATAAAGTAGAGTTTGATTAATACTTAGTGCAAAGGTGAAGGAAAATCTATCACTACAAATTCTAATTGGCATTATTGCTTTGATTTAAATGTACTAGTCTTTTGGTTGAGCTACAGTATTTGTGTAAGTCCAAAAGTAGCCACTCTTTGCCTGTTAAGTGGATGGCGCGTAAACCCATACAGGGCCATTAAACCTTGCGGAACCTTGCTCTTCCGCGGTGAACCTGGCGCAAAGCAATCCCCGGGTCGGTTACAGTCCCTAATAATAACAACACTCCTCACAGAGGTCAGTGAGCAGCGGGGAGGGATGAGAGAGGGGGGGGGAAACATATTTACGTTCCCCCTGCTGCTTCCCCCCTCGTGGAAAGAAGCCATGAGAAAGGTGCTTACTTAGACGAGATAAAGAGCAAGATGAGAGGCAGCGGACTGGGATTAGGGAAGGGAGACGATCACGGCCAGAAAAGGCAGTGGGGGGGGGGGGAGACCAGTGGTGGCGGTGGAGGACAGCGAGGCCGGGAGCCGGTGTCTGGGCTGGTGGGATATGGGGGGAATATTAATCTGGGTTTAGTGTGAGCAGGACCCCACAAACGGCTCAAGCAAACAGAGCTTAGATGAGGCCAAGCCTCGGAGAAAGTCCTAAATCTTCACATTAGCTCCCCGCGTTTCTTCTGCTGAACCCGTAAGCTCTTTTTCTAAAGGACAGCACAAACAAACCACAACCCCCACCACCACCACCTCGTAACCCCCCCCCCCCCCCCGGGACCCACACGGTACCTCTTGCCAGTTCCACACTTCCTCTCTCACGAGCAGACACAAACACACACACCCTCAAAATCAAGACGGCTTTGGGAATCGAGATTGCAGGAAAAAAAAATTTTTTTTAATTAAATCCAGAGGCCTGAGTGGATGGGGGGGGGGATTAGATGGGTCTCCCTCTTGGAGCGACAGGATGCCTCCCAATTGTGTTGCTCATTCTTACAGTGTGCCCTACTTCTGTGTCAGCGGAGAATGAGGGGGCAAGGAGAAACACTTTGAGGGGGACCTTGTGTCACGATAACTTTGGCAATCCTTGTAAAAAAAAAAAAAAAAAAGAAAGAAAAACGTAACCGAATTTTGTGCGTTGGTAAAAAAGCTTTTCATTGGTGGGGATGTCTTTGGAAGAAAGCCTGTTCAGCCAACAGCAAGGTTACGTTAATGGAAAAAAAAATGTTTTTGATGCTGCGTCTGTCACAAGTGGCTGAAAGATGTCGATACATCTCTATAGATACCTTTAACAGTAATGGCCAATAAAAGGGAACTGTTTCTCCTAAACTCTATTAACAGTTGTTTGCCTCCTTAAGCAAACAAAGCCTAACTGATCACCTCATCAGGGGAAATGGATGGGAGACAACAGGATGTGATAGAGAAGAGGCGTGTACACATCTCCACAGTTTCAGGGTATAGAGAGGGAGTCCAACTGTCCCGTTCGTGGAGAGAGAGGTGGGGGGGGGGGCGCTGGGGGAGAGAGGGGGGAGAGCTTCTGAACCTCATCCCATCACCCGCCGCTTCCTGGTGGGGAGGGAACCAGGGGAAAGTGCCTGCTGACGGAGTTTCATTAACCTGACCACATGTGCCAAAAGCCCCGGTATTAGAGTTAATCAAAGTGACAGTGACACACTTGCTGCAGTCTGCCGGAGCACCTGGGAAGCACATCCTGAGGCCTGCTGCTTCTAAAGTTGTGCACACATAAATGCATATGCATGTGGCGCGCGCACATGCTCACGTGCAAGCGCACACACAGACGCAGGGGCACACTTCCTTCCGCAGTAGCCCCCCACAACATGAAATGTCATTTGTGGAGTTTCAATTAACTGTGCAGGAGCGTTTGATGGGAGGGAGTGTGTCCAGTACTGTAAGCCTCATGGCTGGCTCTAACCATTGCATGAATGTCATTTAAACATCAAATGGGACCTTGACGGGCCTGTGGGTCTTATTTAGAGTCACACTTTATATCTTTAGACTCAAATGAAAATTTCAATCTCCCACATACGACAAACAATAAGTTCTGTAAATGTGTTTTGCACTCTGGAGTTCAGCAAACCCTTTTTTATTATTTTTTTGGCCCAAAATTCCTGACGCTGTTTGCCGTAAAGGTAATGCAAGGATTTTTTTTTTTAATAATGTGATTTAGCATATATATTTATTTTTTATTAACAATATCTGCTTTTAGAGGATGTCTTAAATTGATCAATGTCAACCAAATAATTATTATTTACAATAATCAATATTCAATATTCAATATCCATCTATTATTATTCTTTGAGGGTCACGGGGGGAACTGGAGCCATTCCCAGCGAGAGGAAGGGTACACACTAGACTTTTATACTAGGCAATTATAGGACCTATTACAGGGCCTCAATGTATAATAAAGTAGAAATAAATATTCCACGTTGTCACTGTGACCAAATGAAAAATGTGAATCATTTCACCTGACTTGTAACTCAAGATAATCCTGTGTACAGTGGCTATCCGGCTATATAGGCCATGTCTCTCTCTTACTGTTTCATTTACATCTATATAGATGAGGCAGGCATAGAGAAACTCGAATTACGGCATGATTAGCCTAATACTCTATATTCAGGAAAAAATTGCAGTTTAAACTTGACAGTAAGTAAAAATCCATTTCTGTTGTCAAGAATTACTAATGGAAAGGAGTAAAATGGGGTTTTAGATATGTACAGTAGGAGGACTGGTGGTGTTTAAGCTCCCCGCAAAGTCCCCCACTGGCAACATTATCCGGCCCGTGCACCTGTCAGACAAGAGAACGCGACGAAATATGCACCTTCATCAGGAGGAGCCGAGCGAAAATGAGACAACCATCAAAACCTTTAAGACGAATCCATCCCTCCACCTGCACGCATTTATTCACAGGAATCAAGGGAAATTACTCTCATTTGGACTCACGTGTGCAGGTTTTTAAATATAGTTGAAGACTTTTTGAACAAACTCTGGCACAATGCGAGCGCACGGAGTCTGACAGGTTGCCGCGCGGGCTGGAGCTTGAGGCCCCCGGGGCGTTTGCAGAGGGTAACCGGGTGTCCACTGAGGCGCCCAGTCAGTAGAACAACCTTCATCAAGGCAACGCCCCCCAGTAGATCAATCTTCCTGTGACACTTCATTTAGACTGCATTAATGTGGAATTAGGGCCCATTACGGCTATTGGCAGGACCCGACAGTCCCGCAGCACGGTGATCCTCGCTTCCCAGAAGAGACGGCTGCTGAACGGAGCAGATAAGGCTTTTTTTTCCAGCTCTGCCACAAAGCTGAAGGAGTCATTAGATTTTCCATCCCTTTCATTGGACCGCCGTCATCAGTATTGCTAATCAACTAAAGGAATGTGTAAGGGTTTTTTTTTTTTTTCCTTCCTCTTCTTCCTCCTCTCTGCTTTTGTACTCGGGCCCTTTCTGATTCAAAGGCTTTTGAAGGGTAGATTTCAACTTCATTCACTTGATAGGCCAGAACATTCAACTCAGAGCATCTCTCAACGCGATCTGCTATATTTGAAGCTCAATATTTTTGAACTCTTGAATAGCGAAATAGTCCTTGTATGAAGCCGCGCTAGCTCCCTCACACGTATGCGTGGACATGCACACACGGTGACATGCTCTGAAATGACATTAAAGCATTGTAAAATTCAGACAAACAAAAGCAAAATCCTCGAAGTGGATACTGTTCATTTATCGGGGGATTCTTGCTGCTTGAGACCAAAGCTGTGAATCTGATTGGATATTTGGCATTTGAGGCGGCAACCGGGGTTGGAACGGAGCCAGCCACGAGGTGGGAGTCAGGTCAGCCTCCCCCGTGTTCCTCACCCCCAGCCACCCACCCCACACTGTCCCAGTGGAGTTCGTGGCGAGGCCCCCCTCGTGTATCCCTCACTGACCAGGCGGCTGAGAGGCACACAGATACCCCTTAAGGAGCTTTGCTCTCTGGAGGAAACTTAATCTCCTTTTTTAACGCCATCCCAAGGCTCCTTGCGGGCCCTGAATAGAGCGGGGGAGGAGCCGGCTGCAGAGTATCTCAGAGCCCACATGGCAGCCCAGCCCAAATCTGAATATCTGAGCCACGGCGGAGCTGAGGAGCTCCAGCGCCTGCACAGGAATTAGCCCTCCGACAGGCCGCGTTAAATCCCACACACCCCCCCCCCCCCCCCCCCCCCCCCCCCCCCCCCCCCCCCCCCC
>JAFBJU010000141.1:45971-98717 GCA_016785305.1 Colistium nudipinnis
TCCCACCCACCCCCCCCCCCCCCCACTTGCTCCTCTCCCCTGTACTCTGCATAGCCTCCCCAATTCACCCGCTGCCACGGAATGGCAGACAGAGAGGCAAAATTAGATGCAAAATTAGACAGAGACAGACAGAAGACTGATGGGAGTTTTAGGCCATCATTCTCATTCTGTACTTTTGAATATGAAGCTGGAAACTGCTGAACTTAAAGCACATCGCATGTAGGCCGGAAACAGGGCAAAGCCTCATGCTCTTCAAAGACGACAAAATTACCAGCACTTCTTGTGCTGGTAACAAATGAACACAATGCCTCTTGTTTGGTCTAATTTCTCATCTCACTCCTCCAAAGCTAGAGCAAATGTTTTCCAAAAATATGCCCACATCTCAAAGCTTATGGATTTCTCTAAAAGGATTTCTGTCCAGTCTTGTTAGCCAGTGCCCTCTCAGACCCTTCTAAGCAAATGCAAGCATCAACTGAGAATAATATGCCTGATAAAAAAAAGTGTCGTCTGTCAATATTTTATCACCTTGTCATGTCTAGCCTGAAGGACACACACACATCGCTCCCTCCTTTAAAAAAAAAAAAAAAAAAAAAAAACCCAAACCCCTCTCTCTCCCTCTTGACCGTAGGGCAGGGGTAAATATTAACCTTGACAGCCTTGTGTGAAAATCTCTGAGCCATTTTATTTGGAAGGAGGTGTGACAGATTACCGAGGAAGGGCGGATTCCTCAGTGGCAAGAGGTAGCGGCTCTCTTTACCCAAACACTTTGGGACCCCGTGCTCTGACATGCTCCTTTAGCACCCTGTCAGGAGACTATTCCCAAAGCAAACACCGCCCAGGCTTTCTCTCCACAAGGCGGGCCCTCATAAACTCCCTGAAAAGGACTTAGAGTGCCGAGGAGCAACAAGAAAACAAGATGTGGGCAAACCAAACAGACCTTACAAAGCCCTGGACATGGTGTCTTTAGTCAACTCAACGGGAGCACAGTCATCACTTAGGGGAGGAAAGGAAAGGGCACATTTCAGCTCCATTTTATCTCAGCAGGCGCAAACACAGACAAGTGCTGTATTTCATGCTGAAAAGTGTCCAAATGATAGCAAGCGAGAAGAGAGGGGGAAATGTGAGGAGAATATCCTGTTAAACCAGTTTTCTGAATGATCTGGGGTGTTTATTTAGTATTGAAAAAATGCCCCCCGTTTGGAAGAAGAAAACAAAAAAAAGGTGAAACCTGACAATCACCGACCTTGTATATAAATATATCGTTTTTTTGGCACAAAAAGCTACAATTTATTGATCGCTGTTGACGTGATGGCAACGCTCTGACTCGCCTGAGATTTAACAGCGCCGCGATCCAGGGTTTGACCTGGCAGAGACATTTATGGTGGTGGTGTGACATTTTGTCGCGGCCACGATAATACAGTCCACGCACTGGCTTAAGAGAGACAGGAAGTATATGAGGAATTTAAAACTTGAACAGTGGTCGACTTTAAAGAATATATTCTAAGTGCAGGCTTCCCCCCTTTTTTATTTTTTTATTACATAGGACCTGATTTTGGAGATGTAGTCATTTTTTTTCATCTTTTTTAAATAACATTTGATCATGATTTAGGACCGAATGAAACTCTTTAACTGATTTTGTTTTTATCTGTGTTTATGTCTCCTGAGGGGAAATAATGGTTCTTAAGCTGCAAGAGGCTGTTTCCATTTGATCATTTTGTGTGTTCGCAATGGAGAATCTATGCTATAAGGCAATACGATGAATTAAAAACAGCCATTGAAAAAACAACGAGCTAAAAAGAATTTCAAGAGCTCCAAGAATCCCCGGCTACCTAACACTCTGTCTATGTGTGCGTGTGTGTGCATGTGTGTAACCAGCTCCCTGCTAGTCCTATGTAAGCCTCAGCCTGTGAATGCACAAGAGGGACAAACTTATATTACCCCTTGAGCAAATACTGGGTCAAATGATTGAACCGAGAATTAATTTACAGGTGGTGATATTGGGAATTTCAGAGGTTCACCAGGTTGCACGGAGAAAGTGGCGACGAAGAGCACGAGGGCAAATGGGGTGGGGTGGGGAGAGTGCAATAGAGTTTTTATTTCTCTAATGAGTGGATTCCTCTGAGGGTAAGAGGGATCAGTAATTCACATTATCTTCAATTGAAAAAGCCAAATGGATCATCCATTCATTCATCCTGTGAGGAATCATCTTAATTAGAATTCAATTTAGCAATGTGTGTGTGTGTGTGTGTGTGTGCGCGCGCGCGCAGATATGCACAAGCACAGAGGGCACACGTTGGACACTCTTTTTGAATTCGCCGTGCTTGATGTGCTCTGAAATACATTTCTCTTGAGCCGCGAGCAGACTTAGATACACTTGTCACATCATCAAATGCGAAATACAAAGTACGGTACGGCGATAGGGCCAGGACTTTATTCCAGGGGGAATCATTTCGTTTTTTTTCTTTCCCCCCCCCCCTCTCTCCCTGCTTTCCAGCCCGTGGCTTTCATGCCATTTAGATGAGTGGTTAATAAGGCAGAGCGTTAAGAGGATTATGATCTGGTTTGGCCACGGCAAAGTGATGGTGGAGGAGAGGGTGGTGTGGGGGTGGGGGGGGGGGGGTCACAACATCTAAGGCAGTGAGACGTGCGTGTGTGTGTGTGTGTGTGTGTGTGTGCGTGCGTGCGTCTGTGTGCGTGGGAGCGGGGTGTCTTCTGTTACAATGCCGGGCAGGAGGAGAGCATCCTCCTCACTGTCAAGATTCATTTAGTCAGAACTAAGCACTGAGATAGGCCTGAGCTCTCCAAATAGGCCATATCTTTTTTTCTATTCTTTCAGGCTGGGGGGGTGGCGCGGATTTTTTTTTGAAAGACTCGCTCTCTGCGTTAATGAAGACCCTGAAAGTGGTGCCGCAGGTACCGCTCCGCCAATGAGGACGTGAGAGCCCCGTTCTTAAACGTGGTGTTCTGAGGCTGAGTTTAGAGAGGGGGGGCAGATGAGGAATCAGGGGCGGTGAGGGAATCTCAGCCCGGGCCTGTGAATGTTTCGAGGGTCCCGTGTGCTTGGGATCCAAAGACATAGAGGCCGGAGAGAAAGGAAAAAGGGCGCTCGGAAAAACGTCCACTTTTTGTGGTTTCACTCGAGAGGAGAGGAAGGTATTTAGGTCACGTGGCTTACAGTTAGAGCGGACTTCACCTGGGACTCATCCTCTTGATGTGTTCTTAGGGGAACTCTGAGGATGGACGGCACTGTAAATCCAACCCACGCTTCACTTAAAAGTTCTTCCAGCACAGACGCCGTTCCCGCCGCTGGCTGGTGTCCTCTGATGCCTTCTACTAGAGAGGCACTTTGCGAGAGCCCATTTTAAGAAATCTCCGTGGATCAGCCCCGGCTATAGCTCTCCCCGCTCCACTGAGAAGACACAAGCCCCCCGCCCCCGTTCCCAAACACCCTCTGCCATCCTCTCCCCCAACACAACCTCCCACCCCGGCCCGCGCGACTCACAGTGCCCGGCGCCGAGGCTTCTTAAACGCATCTTTAATTCGGCAACTTTGAAGTGGCACTCCGGCAAATGCACTCAATCAATTATAAATGAAATAATCTCCTTATAATATTAGAGATTTTTAAAGTCTAAGAAATACTGGGAGATTAGGGAGCCCAAATCAGTTTTAGCGGTATCTAAAGTGACAGCAGGAGAATCATTGGAAGGAGCGGGTAGAAACTTAAAATGATTATGTAGATCTGTGTCACCGCCGAATGTTTCTGCAAATCCCCGCTGGATCTACCGCCACGGAGGAAACAGATTATTCCTGGCCTTATTTAAAGGGTTGGAGTTCTTAAGTGGCTTTTTTTTTTTTTTTTAAGGAAACATTTATATATATTTACACATATATATTTACAGCTTCGCTCTCTCCCTCTCTGCACAGCTCCCTCCATTTCTCCCAGTGGTAGAAATTATGACCCCGTGCACATTTCTATCACGCTGTGGCTCATTCATCTTTGATTACACCTTTCAGACGATATAAATTAGGCCTATCCCACACTGTTAGCTTGATGGATTACAGGGGCCGATATGAAACACGCTGATCAATATCATGGATTCATTTTCTGTGTTTCAAGGCCAGGCGTCTCCGTGAGAGCACGTTTCCCCAAGACTGCCTGTGCAAGCCCGCTCGACACGAAACGAGCAACATTCTTATATATTTCATATATAATATGAATACAAATGTAAGTTTCCACATCATATACTCAATTAGAATGCCCCGCATCGTTGGCGTGCACCACCGAAAACGACTCTCTCTGCCAGACTTGATCCCTCGCCTGTCTCATCCGCAACCTTCCCGGTGGATCACTCACACCGTCAAACATTCTAGTTATTGTAGCTGACACAGGAGAAAAGAGAAATCAATGCACGGCTAACCACTCCTGAGGGCAAAGGTCAGAGAGGTCCCGGACTCAAGGTGCCAGCGTCCCTCTCATCTACAACCGCGGAGACACACTGCTTCAGAGGAAGAGGAAGAACAACCTTTTCTTTTCCCTTTTTTTTTTTTCTATACACACACGGACGTTGTAGTAGGCCATTTGAGCAAAACCCGTCAACAACCCTCTAGAAAAAAATCACAATCACTGTCATCAATTACAGAATATCATGTAACTAATATCATAAGTACGTACAGTATATGACATTTTTCAGAAATGGATTTTCAAATATATAGAATGCAGCACTAGATTGTGAGTGTGAAACACAAGAGCAGAAAAAGCCGCGGCCCTGCGTGCAGGAGGCAGAATAGAGACTACGAACCTTACACTTTACTCATAAATGAAGTCAAATTTTGTTTTGATCCTCACATGCTTCATGAAAAGCATCGAGGCTGACCCTGAAAACATATCGTGCATCGTCAAAGTAAAAAAAGATAAGTAATTAGCAAGTGCAGACAGGAAAGTCGGTGTGGTTTTTTTTTGTTTGTTTTTTTACCACAGCGCAATGACTAACTGGGAGTGCTGAGATTCATATTAAAAAAAAAAAAAAAAAAGGAAAGGTAAAGAAGACGTTTCAGGAAAGCAGGTGGGAGAACCCGGAAGAGAAAAAGCCGCGGCCCTGCGTGCAGGAGGCAGAATAGAGACTACGAGCCTTACACTTTACTCATAAATGAAGTCATATTTTGTTTTCATCCTCACATGCTTCATGAAAAGCATCGAGGCTGACCCTGAAAACATATCGTGCATCGTCAAAGTAAAAAAAGATAAGTAATCAGCAAGTGCAGACAGGAAAGTCGGTGTGTTAGCGCAATGACTAACTGGGAGTGCTGAGATTCATATTAAAAAAAAATAAAAGGGGAAAGGTAAAGAAGACGTTTCAGGAAAGCAGGTGGGAGAACCCGGAAGAAAGTTACTGAAGCATGTATCAAAGCTTAGAGGAAGAAAAAGGGGTGCAGGTCAATTGAATCGGCTCTTAAAAATCAATCTAACCAATTACTGCCTGTCTCGCCTCTGAGTGAGTCACGCTCGACTCGGCGCACCATCAAAAAGGGGGCAGATGCGGTGAGAGGCTGAAGAGGGAGAGGACTGACAACTTCATGTTTAGGTAATTATCACCACTTCTGGCATGGGCCGAGGGGCCTCTTAACTGCCTCATTGTTGTTGTTAAACAGTTTGCTCTGTTGATGGATGATGAAAAGGGAACATGCACCCACACCTCTCCTGGGACTGTGACATAATGCGTGTGTGTGCATCCCCTGTGACCCTGCCAGCTGGGCAGGCTAAACACAACGCACACAGATGAGATTGTGTGGACGACCACGGGGGGGGGGGGGGGGCTATCAATACATTATTCATATCCATCTGATGGGGACACACTCCGCGGCAAGCCATGCACGCACCCACGCGCCCCCCCCCCTCTCCCCCCACACACACACGTATATATTAAAATTCAGCCACTTTATCATATCACTGGCAGGGCTGAGAACTCTTCCTTCCCAGTAGACGCTCTGGTCCTTTCCTGCACTGTCATCAGATTCCCCGACTCTCCCCTGTGTGTCACCTCCTCATTCATATTCATGCGGAGTCAGATCTCTGCCAAAGGGCTGCGGCAGGACCCTGAGGCAAAGGAAACACTCATAATGCAAAACACACACACACACGCACACGCACACACACTCAGCATGGACTATTTATTATTATTTCCTATAGGGTGAATGAGACACATTTTGAGGATTCGTAATATTAAATAACAAATATTTCATTTTTTAAACCATTACACGTCACGCAGAAGCACAGTTCAAAAGCCTCTTGCTGCCTGCACTTAGTTTGCTGGAGCTCACGTTCCAGCTCGGTGGGCCACTAATCAGCGCTCATTGGGAACAGATAAATACATTCTGATATCCATCGGCACTGGCTCTCTCTAACAGGCTCTCGCTGCCCTCCTGCCCCTGCTGTGTGCAGGAGGGATTATCTATGGAGACGACAGCGGCTCTCACTCATCCAGCCGGCCGCCACCTGACAGGCTGGGCGGCTCGCCTCTTTACATGGCCAGTTGGGCCCACACACACACGCACACGCACTCAGCATGGACTATTTATTATTATTTCCTATAGGGTGAATGAGACACATTTTGAGGATTCGTAATATTAAATAACAAATATTTCATTTTAAAACACGCTATTTTTAAACCATTACACGTGATGCAGAAGCACAGTTCAAAAGCCTCTCGCTGCCTGCACTTAGTTTGCTGGAGCTCACGTTCCAGCTCGGTGGGCCACTAATCAGCGCTCATTGGGAACAGATAAATACATTCCGATATCCATCGGCACTGGCTCTCTCTAACAGGCTCTCGCTGCCCTCCTGCCCCTGCTGTGTGCAGGAGGGATTATCTATGGAGACGACAGCGGCTCTCACTCATCCAGCCGGCCGCCACCTGACAGGCTGGGCGGCTCGCCTCTTTACATGGCCAGTTGGGCCCAGCAAGGCTCCTTTTTATTCTCAAGGCCTCACTCTCTCCCCTCTCATGATTTCCACCACCTCTCCCTCCCTCCCTCCCTCCCTCCCTCCCTCTCCCCACTCTCCGAAGAGGTTGAGAGGATGCTCATTTGTGGGCGTGAGGAGTGAACCTTTTGAATTGAGGTTGAAGAATGTACTGTACAAACTGCTCATCTGATCCACTACTCTTACCCCCAACATGGAAGCAATGGCTGGATCGATGGGAGCAGGTATCCAGGTTAAGTGGCACCCCTGCAGAGAGCCGGATGCCTTTAGGCCTTAAGCACTCATTTCTTAAACACTTATTTTCACACTGGCTTGTGTTCTCTGCAGAGGCCTCCGCCACACTGTAATTAGAGCCAAATGGCTGGGAGCGGACCTGCTCGTCTGCACGTATATACCCATGATAATCTCTGCAACCAATTGTTAACACACAATAATGAAGCATATGGCGAGGGATGGCCTTACTCACAATTTTACACCTTCCTCAAAATAATGGAGTCCTGAGCAAACTCGGATACTGAATATTAAGATGATAATAAAAAAAATGGCGTTTTACAGAACACTCACGACAAACAAGATTTTTGCTTTCTTGGACAGGTTACGCACCACGTAGTGCTTCAATAACTAACTTTTGTGGTTACATTATTTCTCATCCACAAGACACACCATTTTGACCACACGCTGTACTTTTCAAATCGTTTCTGGCTCCTGTTGAAGTGGTGATGTTGGGTTGGAGTCCCTGTGGTCAGCTGGTGGGTCAATGCTGGATGTTTCTCTGCCCCGAGAGCCAGCCAAAGCCTTTTTAAGAAGGCTTTTTGCAGAACAAGGCATAAACCCAGATTATCAAACAACAATAAATCAATCCCTTATGCTCATTTTACAAATCACTATAAAATAAAGCTTATGGGGGGGGGGGGGGTCCCCGTGTGCGGTGTTGTGCATTGGGATGCAGACTCTCAATATTCCACAATCTGTGGTATGTTTTGCATACATTTACCTGATGTACGTGTGCAGACACTGTTGGGTTTGACCCAACTGTGGCTCGGTTGTCAGATACAAGGCTGAGCGCTTCCCTTTAAAAAGGTGTTTGAAACAGAGCCGGTGATCAGCAGCCATTATTCTGATTAAAACATTTGACGGGGACTTAAGCTTAACAGATGAGCCCCAATTCTCTAAATGTTACAATCCAAATGACCCACAGATGCTTTAAAGCAGATTTCACAATAGACAGACGGAGCCGTTATCACGCCGCCGGGGTTCCTTGCCCGTCCTTTTAATCGAGAAAAGATTTGGAGCCGTTTCCTAAGTGCTCCTAAATCAGATAAAACAGACAGTGAAAATCAACTTCTGCGTGTAAGTGTGCGCCGCTTTGCGGGGCTGATATGGACCAGAGAGGATTATTCCTGGATGGGAGGCTGGCTTTGGAGGGACTATGAAGATGGGAATGCAGACTTTCCTACTTTATAGGATCATGACAGTCAAATAGTGGATGGAAGTTTTACGTGTGCTGCATGTGAAGATTACTAAAAAGGGCATACTGCCGAATTGCAGTTTAATGCTTTATTTCCTAGTCTGGGTTTTGATAAAAAAAATATATATATATATTTATACACTAGTTTATTCTTTCCACTAATGGACCCAGTGCATCTCGCTCACACTAGGCAGAATGGTGGCTGTAGCATTACTTATTCAACAAAGAGTCACATTTGAATGACGTAAAATGTCAGCGGCTGTGCTACTGCTCTCGCATCGTTTTTTTTTTACTTGCATATCACGCTGTTGCCATCTTAGAGACAATTTTACTTCGGGGAAAGAAATGTCTCCTCTGCACATTTTTGTTCGGCCCGACAGCACTTTCTGAAACAAAAACGTTTTAATATTGTCCTCATTGCATGGTCTCTCCACGGCGGCGCCATGTGCAGAGTCTGATCTTTTTTTTTTTGTTTGTTTGTTTGTTTGTTTTCTGAGTAATGAGCATTCAACGCTAAAATGACTTGGAGCCATTAGCTGAGCAGAACTAGCCTGTGCGCGACACCGCTGTGCGTCACTGACAGGTCCCGGTCCCAGCCCTTTCCCCGGGTGATAGTTAATTACCCTGGGTAAATCCATTGGCAATTTGTCAGGCGGCTCCAGCGTGCCCACCCACCTACCCAAACGCAGCCACTTGCCACCTCTCTTCCTCCTCATTCTAAGCTCATGTAATGAATCTCTAATCACTCTGTTCCTGACGAGCATCCCCAGCCTATTATCTTTTAATTACCCCCTTCACGGAGGCCGGCAGGGGGCGCGCTATCAAACGACTATAACACGATTTGTACTGAATGGGAAATGCCAGAACTTTATTGTGGGCGGACGAGGACAGCAGCGTATTTACCGTCGGGCTGTGAATTATGTCTGCCACCGTGTTTCTTTTTCGTATACCTGAGAGGACGAGCGAGACGCTGTAAGCCCCCCGGCTGTGGTGGTTTATGTACGCAGAGCCACAGCGAACTGGCTTGTCCTCAATCTCCGACCGCCCGACCTCCAAATGGTCCTCCAGTGGAGCATTCGGGCTGGGGCCGAAAATGGAGCCCCTAACTCACATCAGAGTCATTTGCAGATGCCACACTTGGGATTCGAAGGCGAGCTGCCACAGATCAAAGATATAAATTGGAATTGGCAGCCGACATGAAATGGCGTCCGGGGACTTGTCTGTGACACATGGTCACAGAGAACATGTGAATTTTAGGGTTCTATGGTTTTACAAAGGGGTTTCTGAACGGTATCTTTACGAGAGTCTCAGAAACAGCCAAAGTCTGTTAAAGAATCCTTGTACATGAAATGAGGTAAAACTTTCGACTTGAATAAAAGTCAATTCGGTTCGGACACAGGTCGGGGTGACCCAGTCTGTGTGACGGAGCAGATATTTTCTGAGTGGTGTGTGCGAGACGGGAAAGACAAATTCCCATACTCCCTTTCTGAAGTCTGAGAAAAGAGCAAAGAATAGGTTTCAAGATCACACGGTTGTCGCTTGTTTACATCAACCGAGTAAACCGAGAACATTTTCTCATTTCTCCAGGTGCCCCCCGCCAAGTCCTTTTAACAGTTAAGGTTTTTGAATTTAATCAGACTAATTTCTACATATCCCACGAAGGATCTTAAAGCTTAACTTTAGAAAAAGAAGAAAGACCCTGTACGGCCCTTGTTGGAATCTCGGTGTCCGTTTTTTGTCAACCCTTTAGTGAAAGCCTGTCAAAAGTGGTTAGCTTCTCCAGTGAAACTACTTTTTTGCATCTTAGCTCCCGGTCCTGCCCTGTGTCTGCACAATTTCTCTCTATCCTCTTGTTTCTCTCCTTTTGTTTAGATAAAGCGAGGGATTAGGAAAGATTTGCCCCCATAAAGTAGTGGTTTGATGGGCTTTTATCCCACCATGTTGCTAAAGCTGTGTAGCCCCTGGATTAGGCCCTGACAATAGGAACCCTTGTGCTGGGCCGCAGCCCGAGGGCCACAACCAAAGACCAGCTCTGAGAAAGAGGGAGGAAACAAACCTGCCAACCTCGATACGTCAAGTCTGCCAGAGGAACCGCACCGAGGAGCGGCCCGGCTGTGTCGAGGGGATCATACGAGGATCAACAATGAGTCAGAGAGAACGACGTGTGGTCAGCCTCACAAATAGAGAATTAGTGCATCTCTAAAACCGATATGTAACTCCTCCAATTATAGAATACACAATCATTGGTGGTTCCAGCTAAAGCATGTGTGATGCCTGATGAAATAACAAGTGTACCTGCGAGAGGAGCAATAAGAGGCGGCGTGATCTCGTCCGGCGACACACAGCGCAGTGATATCTGTGGAAAAACAGAGAAAATACAGTTAGGCCAGCGATATGTCCATGTAAATCAGGTCTCCAGCACACGGCAGAAAAGTCTTGAAAGGTGAGCGGCCAGATAATCACAGCCGGCGGATTGCTCGTGGCAAGTTGCTTTGTTACTCCAGTCACACAAGTCCCATGAAGGCATTCAATCCTCACCCATACATCAAAATGATTAATTTCACCCAAATGAGCCCAAGCTAACCTTGACTAAGAGCATGTGCAGACCAGAGCAGCTGGATTGAAAGCTAATAGATGCATGAAGTTAAAGAAAAACCTAATGATAAAAGTTAATGGGCTCTGAAGGCTGAAGGCATCAAACTTTCTCCTCGAGTTGATGTAAAATGCCACTTGGAAATATAGGGAGCCATTTGAGGGGTAAAATTACAAACTCTCATGCGTCATAAACCTGATTATAAACTGAGCATGATTTATAAATGGCTGCAGCTTCCCCGGCTGAGCTTTGATTCAGGCTGCCAAAGTCCTGATGCAGGGATAAAGTTTTGATATTCAGAAAGCAAGCGGGAGGATGACTGAGAGCAAAGACGATAACTCAGATCTGAGGCGAGGCTTTAACACGGTAGGGCTTGAATGCAGCCGGGGTGCAGAGAACAATGAGCACGGCAACGAAATCCACGGAAATCTGGAGATGAATTTGGGGTTTAGAAAGTTAGCCTGGAGCGAGCAGCGCCGAGATCCCGACGATGATCGGGATGAGAAATGGGTAGTGAGGATTGTGGGTAAACAGATGGGTAAACTATGGAGCTCCATGCATTCGGGATAATCACCACGATTAGGCCTCAAAACCTTCGATGAGGGAAAATAATAAACCTTTGGAGTTACAGTCAAAGCGAACGCAGATATTAGTCGATCAATGTGTTATATTAGTCGATCAATGTGTTAACAAATCGTGAAATATTATTTTGATCATTTGTCAGTGGTTTCATTTAAATTCTGCCATGTTCCCAACACAAATGTCAAAAATCTGCTGGCGACATTGAACATTGATTAGCTAACACGACAACAAAAACAGTTACTGTCAGAAAAAGGTTCATTTTAATATTTTTGGTGGGGAGTTTGTGTTTATACGGGAATAATTCATTTGGCATTTCAACTCAAAGTACAACAAAACAGATAACTTTTGATTTTCCTTTATATATATTTAAATATTTATTTATTTATATGGAAAAAAGGCATGTCAATTAATTTCAATTGTATTCCAAAGCCTTCTGTCCACTCCACCCCTGTATGGTCCAGTGCTGAACTGGCCTAATATCTCTCTAATAGACAGCCCTCTTGACACTTGCATTAAAGCCCTCAGCCTCGCTGGACATTAGCTGGCATTAAGTTCCGTAAAAAGCTGATTTGAGGAAGAGCAGCTGAGAGGAATTCCTTCTCGCTTTAATTGCTTTAGAGACGGTTCCCACAAAGAGACACTGGCCAGATTTATCTCCAGTTTAAGTTCTTATTTCCATCGGTTCACAAGTTAATCCGATTTTTTTTTCTTCTCCTCAAGCACCAACATGCTGTATTGTTGGTGACGATATAATAATAATAATAATAATAATAATAATAATAATAATAATAATAATAATAATAATAATAATAATGATAATGATAATGATAATAATAAATAATAATAATAATAATAATAATAATAATAATAATAATAATAATAATAATAATAATAATAATAATAATGTTGATAATCAATATAACAACAATAATAATAAAAATGCCACGAACCATTATTATGTGCACCTAGAACCACTTGTTGCACAATGCCACAAAAATGCTTTCACGTTTCTGATTGTCTGAATGTCAACTACGACTTCAAAACTTCTTAAAACAGAATACAATAAAGGGGTTAGTTGTTCTAATTTAAATGCGTTACTGGCAGCGCATTATTTTAAATATATATATATATTCACAGGCTGTTGTCAGGAGTCTGCGAATGAATGTGGCCAAAGATCAAATTGAGTTGGGGATTTAACCCCCCACCCTGGCCCACCTCCCTCTTTCTCTCTCCCTCTCCAAGGGAAAATTCAACAAAATATGCAAGCTTTACATTAAAAGGCTACTTTTCGTTGCCCTTAATTCCAGCCTAAACGGGTTTTCTTCGGTAGAAGAAATCTTTTCTAAAAACCTTGAAGAAGAGAGGGGCATTATTGTTTTAATCCTCTTACCAGCAGTCATTTCAAGACATTTTTTTGGAGGGTGAAATGGCGTCTTGTCTACCCAATCCTAACCTAAATCCCTCGGGGCCGGGGAGCTGCTGGAGGCTGTGCAGTGCAGCCCAGCCTGCATCTCTCCCGGCAAACCTGCACTCACACCGAGGCAGGAGCAAAACCAAATTAAAGCAGGGAATTAACCTGAAAAGTCCAAAGGCTGGAGAAAGTAGCGCTCCATGACTTATTTTGCATATCATTTAATTAGGACCTTTAAACGTTTTGGGCTGAAATTAAGGATTTTGACCTTTTCACAGATTCATACGTTTTATAGAGCGTTGATAAAACACATCTAAAAAAAATAAAAAAAAATAAAAAAATAAATAGGCCTGTTTTTACATTTGTGATCGTTGTACGTTATATACATGTATATTACCCATACGTTGTCATTAAATTGTTTATTGTTTTTTTATCGTGTTGATTAGATTATTAATCAAAATAAAGTAATTTAAAACTAACGTGGTAAAGGATTTAAATATTCAATACAGTAAATGCAGCCCTTTGAAGGCGCATATCAAATTAGGAAAACTGTTAGTTTTTTTTCCAAATTCAACTTGTTACAGTTAGATTTTTTTTTGGAATTAAATACGTTTTAGAGCCTATATATAAAATGAAATAACCGCATCCAGAGCCCCGGGGTCAGTTTCGGTCCTCAGTAAAATCCTGCATCTGAAAAATATAGCACGACATTATGATTAGTCTTATGATCAACTCAAAACGTTAACAACACTACATTTGATGTCACTGTCTAATAAGGATAATATTGTGTTAGTTATGGTCAAATAAAACCTTTAAAAAAATGAATACGTTAATAAATAAAACATTGAGATTTAAATTTCCTGCAAAACAAAGAGTGACGGTGGGGAAGTCGGCGGCGCGGATACAGGAATCAAACAAGAAGTGAGGTGTGATGTGAGGGGAGGAGGAGGAGGAGGAGGGGGGGGGGGGGGGGGGGGGTGGGTGAGGGCGGTGTGGGAAGCGACCTGATTGGCGGAGACGCGGAGCCGCTGAGCGTCCCACTGACCCCACCCGGGGTCGCTTTAAAGGCCGAGAGATGGCAGCTCAGCATCCTTCCCCACATCCGCGGAGAGGAGCCGGAGAACGGATAGCTGCAGCCCCGGGATGAAGCAGCACCTGCGGGCTTAGGTAGAGGACAAGACGAAGAAGAAGAGCCGAGAGGAGGATATTCACTGCCGCTCCGCGAGTGGACATATTTCCCTTTCACACAGAGACAGAGAGGTAAGAAGTTTACCGAGTGGAAGTTGGACCGTCGTCACGTGCGAGTTTATACAGTGTAATTAAGTTATGCGATCCGTTTTTTTTTTGTATTATTATGCATTCGATTTGTTTTTAAAAACCTCCTAAGTGAGTGGTTCACTATAACTGTGGCCTGGAGGAGGGCATTATAATATTATAAGCTATGTTCATCACATAACAATACCATAATATTGTTGAGCCTCAAAACGATTACGCTACTTTTTCTTTTTTGTACGTGGCTGATGCCTTTTTTTTCCCTGGCACATTATTATTCCCATACATTTTCTCGTTGAAGTTTGTGAGCGCTGCCGCCACGGCTTCGCCAAACAGAGCTCTTGCCCCAGGGCAGTCTTTAGTAAATGCTGTATAACTCATAAATCCACGGCAATTTGCATAATTAGGCTTAAATCGGAGCCCGAGGCTGTGACATTGTCCTGAAAGAAGAGCATTATGTTGCATTTTTAAACTGAAGAATTAAAAAAAATCAGATTACACGAATCCAGCCAGAGGCTGATTTGGTCAAATAAGGCAATTCTACAAGAAACTAAATAAAAAAACACACACACACACACACACACACAGGGCCACCTTTCACGTGTCAGGGCTGATGATAAATGAATAGCCTTGTATAGTGGCAACCTATTTGCACCCACATTAGACAGAAGCCCACCTGGGGATCCTTGTGCATATTTCAACGAGGACCATGTCACACATCTCCGTCCGCCCGCAGGCGTCTCAAACTGACCTGGGACCTGCCACAGATTGAAAGAAACGGAGACCAGTCCAGTCAAAACTCTCTGGGAGCAAAGTCAATGTTTAGTTGCTCCTACTCTCATTCACCGAGGGCGCACTCCAATTATTCCAATTGGATTTTATTTTCTTGGTGATGAAATAAGAAAACACATTCCTTAGAATTAATTTAAATGGCACCCTTTTCTTACTAAGTGTTAACAGAAACCATAGCGTATCCCAAACCTGATCTATTATAATTATTATTGTTGTTATGTTTTCGCGTCGCCACATTGGACCCTGGAAACATTTGTGAAATCGGGAGGGGCTATATTTTAATATGAATAGATGTAGTATGTTCGAATGTCATCAAGTACGATGGGCACAAAATACTGAAGTGACTTAAAAAAGAAAAAAGTATTCCTCGCTTACTTTTAAAACTTGATCTGTGCTACATTTGAGTTCATGTGCAACGTTTCTTTTTTCATTGGTGAATGCATCTGTTAAGATACATGTTTATTTTATCGGTCATATTATTTGGGAGCCATAAATTAATTACAGTTAATTACAAAATATGACATCAAGGTTTGTGTCTCCAGTTTGAGCAAACTCCAAATTTCCTGATAATTTTACATTTCGTTAAAAACAACATTTCTGAAATTCCTACTAAAATAAACATCCTGCTCTGTCGTTATGAGGATTAAAGGCCGCATGTAAAAATGTTTTTGGAAAGGACCATTCCTTTTTTTTTTTTATATAAAAAAAAAGAATTGTGACTTTAAAGTTCGATTTTTGACTTTAAAGTGAGTGAACTGATTATTTCCTCAAATTCTGACTTCTCTGATCAAAAGAGGGAAATATTTTTTCCCAAAAATGCAGCATCTAATGCTTATAAACTATTACACCTGTTGCCATTTATGTAACTTTGTTTACAACAGATATACAGTATATATATATTTTTTTTTAAAGCTTTTAAGCTTAAAAAAAACTACACACACATAACCAGCAGAAAGCATTAAAAGCCTGACACTAACGGCGGATTGTTTTTATCCTGGCCAGACAGGACGTCCATCATGCAGCACTACGGGGTGAACGGATACTCTCTCCACGCTATGAACTCATTGAGCGCCATGTACAACCTCCACCAGCAGGCGGCGCAACAGGCCCAGCATGCACCGGACTACAGGCCATCCGTGCATGCACTCACACTTGCAGAAAGACTGGCTGGTAAGAACCTGTTGCCCATTTTGCTTTTCACCTCCTCACTTCCCCCATATCAAATCTGTGCTTTTATATTGATCTCTGGACGATCACCTGACCTTTGACCCGTCCCTCAATTAAACTGGTCCTGTTTTCTTGTTTCTCAACGGCTGCACATTTCAAGACATTATCCTAGAGGCCCGATATGGCTCCCAGCACCGAAAGCAGCGGCGGAGTCGGACCGCCTTCACCGCCCAGCAGCTGGAGGCCCTGGAGAAAACCTTCCAGAAGACCCACTATCCTGATGTGGTGATGCGCGAACGTCTGGCCATGTGCACCAACCTTCCCGAGGCCCGTGTGCAGGTACAAACCAACAGCTTCAATGTGAGCGGCAAACAATATCTCAGCAAGACCCCCTGTTGCGACTTCTGATGTTTCTGTGAATCTATCTGCCAGGTCTGGTTCAAGAACCGCCGGGCCAAGTTTCGCAAGAAGCAGCGCAGCCTGCAGAAGGAGCAGCTCCAGAAACAGAAGGAGGCGTCAGGGGAGGCCGAGGGCTCCGCCGAGGACTCCAAGACCGACTCCACCACCAACACCACCACCGCCGCCACCACCACCGAGGTGGTTCCGGAGGCCCGCACACCTCCCCTGCCCGCCTCCTGTCACTCAGACACGGAGAGGCTGGAGGCAGCGCGGCCCCAGCCCGGCGAGATGAGCGTGGAAGTCAACGTCACCTCCCCTGAGCCGTCGGACTGCGAGTCAGCAGCGGAAGATAATGCCGACAGAGAGGAGGAGGAAGTGAGGGCCAAGCTCAGGGAGGAGACGCAGGGGGAGGCGCAGCCGGGGAGCAGCTCCCCAATCAGTAAACGACTCAGTCCTACATCAGGTAAAAAATATAGACATTTAACCACTGCTACACGTTTTGTTTTCCCCGATTTGAGGTCCTGTATTCAGAATTATTATGTGAATGAGAAACCCGCAATGGTTTGAAAAACAGAATAAACAAAAACAAAATGCACAGAGCAGCGGTAGTGGGTGTCAAAACAATACCAATGTCCTCTTCCTCCGCTTCCTTCCCATCAGACTCTCCCCTCAGCTCCCCAGCCCTGCCGTCCTCCAGCTCTGTGACCGGCAGTTTGGCTCCGGGCAACTCCTACGCCTCGTCCCCCCTCAGCCTCTTTCGGCTGCAGGAGCAGTTTCGCCAGCACATGGCGGCCACCAACAACATGGTGCACTACCCGTCCTT
Organism: Colistium nudipinnis; assembly: GCA_016785305.1. NCBI lineage: Eukaryota > Metazoa > Chordata > Actinopteri > Pleuronectiformes > Rhombosoleidae > Colistium > Colistium nudipinnis. The sequence goes on from JAFBJU010000141.1 coordinate 63,458, forward strand.
TGACATGAGCACGCCCCCTTCTCTGCCCTACCTGGGCATGAACGTCAACATGCCGTCCCCGCTGGGCTCGCTGCCCTGCCCGTCCTACTACCAGAGCCTGTCGCAGGCCCAGCAGGTGTGGAACAGCCCACTTCTGCAGACGCCGCCCGGCGGCCTCCCGGGGAGCCTCAACAGCAAGACCACAAGCATCGAGAACCTCCGGATGAGGGCCAAGCAGCACGCAGCGTCGTTGGGATTGGACACGCTCCCCAACTGAACCACGGACTCGACTCGATTGGCCTTCGCTTTGGGCCCTGTACGCGAGGAATGACTCTGGCGCAACCTCTCACCATCCATCGTCATCAGATTTGATTTGTGTAACTATCCAAAAACTCTGATAAAACCAAAATGTATTTAAATGGTACCCTGATGGCTGCCATATTCATAAACGAAAAAATCGAAAATCTGCTTTTCAAATCTATGCTTTTTCCAGTTTTTGCCACAAGTAAACACAGAGCAGGTGCACAGGGGGCCCTCCCTCAGCTTGGGGGCCCGGTTCCTCGACACAGCGCATGGGCACACCATGACGAAAATCCCTGCTGATTTTCAAAAGATTTTAACAAGAGCTCGATGGACTTCATAAATAACAAAAAAAAAAAAATCCACCCGGACTGGAGTTTAGAGAGAACACTTCTTTCTACCTGTTTGAATCTGCGGATCTCTATGTTCAAATCAGGGCAGAGAGTCTACCGTTTTTTTGTTTGTCTTATTCCAGGGTCAACAAGTGAAATTGATATATTTCAATAATCCAACACCTGAACGTGAACTATGCATGTACGCACCCCCTGAAGCATGGCTTACAGCTGCATAACACAGAATGAGGTCCATCCGATCGAATATATCTAATATCAGAAATAAAGCCCAAATCAGTCACTACTATCTCCGTAACATATATATATATATATTTAGATGACACACAATTGTCATTGTTTAAAGTAAAAGCTGTGTCTGCAAGAATCATTGATCGCTGTAAATATTCCTCAGTGTTTGCCTCCGCCTGCCTGGTTGAAGTAACGTTTGTGTGACGGATTTGACAGGAAACATTTCTCAATTGTGGCTTGAAGTAAAGGACCTACAGCAGAAAATGAAACAAGGGCAGAAGCTAAAAAGGGAGGTCACAAATAAATATGAGCCCAGCCCACATATATTTTTTACTTGGGTGCCAGATTAAACCTTTTCTGAGCCAGTGGCCTCAGCGGAAGGAAGCAAGGGCCAATTCTTGATGTATTATATGACTGTAGATTCAAGACATGTATTTCTCAATTGTTTAAATGTGAGTAATTTATCTGTTTAATTGAAGGGAATAAATCACATATAAATTACCCCTGCTCCCAGTGTCATCAGTTGGTTTTACATCTTCACAATCTTTCATTTTCCTATTTAAACGAGGGACCTATAACCTAACGACCGCTACCTAAAATAAAATAAAATAAAATAAAATAAAATAAAATAAAATAGCACACAAAGCGAAATTCCACTCTGAATGAAGGAAATACTAAGTGAGGATCTTGCAAAAATACCGATTTCATGACAACAACGTGTATCCTCTGAAACTTCGGACCTCAATCAGCGTAAAGGTGAGTCAGAAGGAGACGGGTCAAGTAGTCAACGCTGTAAACCGGTAATAATCGCACCGCAGGACAGATTTGCACAGATGCAAACATTCACCAATACGTCATCAAATATCCAGAAGTTTCTCAAGTGGGAGGAGGTATAGGCAACAAGAGAGGGATTAGTTGAGGGTGCAGCTGTCTGACGGTGCTAAGTGGGACTGACAGGAAACGGAATCTTAAAAAAAAAAGATTTCCACACACGTTATCGTCAACTCGTTATAGGAGAAACATTTAAGTTTGGTTAACGTGCTCCACCAAAAGACACCTTGATTATCCGTAAATAATTTAGACGCAGGGGGTCCGCCATCATCCACAGTGAGGTTGACACACACCCCATAGGGGAGAGCCTGCCACTTGTTCACCCAGTGTAGAATAACTAATCCTAAATGAAATGACTGAAGCACAGTGTCAGGCTCTAAAGAGTCTCCCATCCACCCCACCCACCCCTCACTCTCTCTCTCTCTCTCTCTCCCCCCCTTCTCCCCCACCCTGTCAATCGAGGTTTGGCTGCACCAAAACAGACTGCTTTGCCATAAGAAGATTACCTTTGGTTGGGATATCGATGGATTAAGTAAGAATAGAATGAGATAAAATGGGCCTGAAAGAGTTCCCGGAGTCAGCAGAGTTCAGACACCTGTTCCTTTGCGGTTGCTCGCTCCATGACCATGAAGATTATATCACTCTCTTACTGTAGAAGAGGAGGCGAGAGGGGTGGGAGATTTAGGGATGGGGCCTGTTACAGTGCATGACATTTTTTTTTTTTTTTTGGGAGGGGGGGGGGGGGGGTTTAAAAGGGGGGGGGGGGGGCTTAAAAACCCTTTTTTCTTTTTTTTCTTTTTTACAAATTGCCTCAGGTTATTTCCAGACATTACCTTTAAATATGTGGTCAATTTGTCATGAGCGTTCAGGTTTTGTGTGCTGGGTAGAGATCATATGGGTGTAAATCAATGGCAATGCTGTGTTTGTGTGCGTGTGTGTGAGTGTGACTGTGTGTCTATGGCAGCTAAGCTGCTGAAGGTTTCCAGGAGCTCTTTGATGTGTATCTGGGCAATGCGCTATTAGAGGGATTTTCCTAGTTGACAGCTCAGTGAATGTGTGGAGGAATTGCGATGCCAGCGGGCTAAAAGAATGCTGGAAACCGGATTAGGATCATATTCTGGCAGCTCCTGTCACTTCATCAATGGGCTAAGGTTTCCTCAGTGACAGCCCTCCTTCTCTGCCCGGCTAAAACCCTTTAGTGGGACCATAAAAGGGGTGAGAGAGGGGAAAAAACAATGATTGAATGGTGTGCTATGATTTCTGTGCAGGGCTTGCTCTGAGGGCTTTGTGTTGGGAGGTCTGAGGGGGACGGTGTTGATTTGGAGGGAGGGGTAGGTCATGGGGATGAGGAAAGGGGGGGGGGGGGGGGGGGGCTCTTTGGGGGCGGCTCTTTGGGGTGGAGTGGGGGGAGGGCGTTAACCGTGGAAGTTTTACACCCAAATCCCCATGGCAGAGCATGTGGAGAGCCTTAACACTGATGCAAGCAGACAGGGACAACAGCGTGGTGTCCCCCGGGGGACAGCGGCAGGTGGGAAGGGAGAATGCTCTTTCCTGAACACAGGATATGAGCGCTGCCTGTCTTCACCAAGTGAGACCTCTCAGGACTGTACTTGACTGACTTACAACAGGTCTTGATTGCGTGGAAGACTACACCCAAGCCAAAAATATATTGGCACATAACCGAGACACATTATTGGTTCCGAATTTTGAGTTGTTTCGTACCACTGTTCATATGCACTACGGCATCAAATTTGTGTTAATCCGCAGCTGAAAGTATCTCCATGTAACACCCCATTTTCCCCGTTTAAATAGATTTTACTAAAAAAATGACAATGCCCAGCGGGGTTTTTAAATATTACTTGGGGTTGAAGTTCAGGCCTTTAAATACATACTATGATACCCTATTCCTTAAACAATTTGAACAAAAAAAACATGAATAATTAGTAATATGGATTTGGGACTTAGTGCCACAAACAAAAATAATAATAACAAAAAAATCTGATCTAAATCTATTTTTTCAAGGGTCAGGTAAATGTTATGTAAGTCAAGTAAAACTATGATTTAAACATCTACTTACACACAGGAAAAAAGCATGGTTTAACAGGGTGGCGTTTCACAAAAAAACCTCCTACACGCCTGACTGGAAGCAGCGCAAATCACCTGCTCTCAGGGTGAAAGTTTTTCGATTTTTCTTCCCACCACCCAAGCAGCTCGGATCAGCCTCTTTCTAAACACCCTGCGCCGCGTTCAGCATGAGTCATTTGCTGTGAGAAGATTTTGGAACGCGCGTTCCCAACTTGGGCCAGCGATCCAGTCTTTCTTCTGCAGGTTTAGAGGGTGGTCCCGGTCGTGCAGCATGGAGCAGCCGTCTCGATGCTGCGCCAGAAAAAAAAAAAACAAAAAAAAACCCTTCCCCCATGAGTGTAACTCCACACTTTGCTCACCCATGTGAAACAATACTTTCACAATACCACAGGAGTTTGATTGTAGGCGACAAGTTATATAATGCCAGGAATTACAGACTAGCATGCAAATGCTAAATCCTCTCTTTCTCCTGAGGAGTGGATGAGACGGACTATATCTGCAGGCTTCACTCCGGCTCCCCAGCTTTGTGCTACAGAGACGCTCTCCTTTCTCCCCCTGACTTGGGTGATAATCCTGACACGCACTGTCTGCATTTTTTACTGTACGTGTTTAAGCGCATTTGCAGAGCATTTATCTCTCCAATGTAAACCAATTTGGCTATAAGGGGCCTTGGGCCAAGCAAGGCACTGGAGGGAAGAAAGGAAAACCCAAACCAAGCAGATGTGCAGAGAGGGGAGGCTGCGAGAGCTGGCCGGGACGCGGGGGCCTGATGAATTAGTGCATGCAGCAAAAAAAAAAAAAAAAAAAAAAAAAGGGGGGAAAAGGCGGAAAGGCATGGGAGAAAAAAAAAAAAGAAAAAGTGTCCCTTGTCCGAGGGGTAAGCTTTTCAAACTTGGGATAGGGGGCCTTCAAAGCCGATAGAGCGTGGATCACCGAATTGTTGAGTCACAGAATCGGCGAAAATCAGACGGAGCTCTTCGTTAATCCCGTCATAGTGGAATCACTGGGCATACTTCAGGGATCCCAGCCCCTTTCTGAAGGAATGTGGATGCTGCTGTATTGACAGAGCTGCTGTTTGATACCGCCCGTACACCTGTATCAGCCGTCTGTTAATCTGCCTTCCCCCTCCTCCCACTCGTCCTCCACAGCGCGTTGGGCTAAATGACTGATGCGACGCAGCAAAGGCCCAAAAGCTGCCAATCTCTGCAGCTTCCTGAGGCCTCCTGCAAGTGGCTCTGCTCGCAGGATGAACTCGTCACTTTGATCATCCCAAAGGCAGGAGCCCCCCCGTTGTGTCAAACATTAGTACCTGCAATTCCGCCGAGCCGCAAAGACTATGGGCTCCTTGGTCCCTGAAATGGGACATTAAGACAGAATCATCCTAGGTTAGTTGTGGCGATATCGAGGCGTTTCATTTGCCGGCACACAGGCAGGGTCCGAATGTGTTTGGATAGCTTTTAAAGCACCCGATCTGACGGCCTAAGGTTCCTGTAAATGAGGTGTTTGCTGCTCGTGTCAATGAGACGTTACATGAGAAGAGCACCTCGGAAACCGTTCTGCTGCACGGCCACAACAGGCTGAGCATCCAACTCCAACCATTTTCACTATTCAGTCTCTTTCTTTTGCAAGTTAGAGATAGATGCAAAAGTTTGTTGTTATTATACTTACTTATATTATACAAAGCACTTAAAACAGTAGCACTGTGTCCCCTTGGTGTAAACACAAAGTTTATCTCATTTTATCAGCTCCAAGTTGTGAAACGAACATCTGGCCCTGCAGACCCAAGGGATGAGCTGAAAAAAGTAAAAAAAAAAAAGTACTGCTGTTTTGAAATACGAGACATTTCCAAGTTAAGCGAGTGGATATTGAAATTACTCTATGAAACGAGTTAGTATTAGCTCTAAAATAAACGATTCGTTTTGGTTCTTCAGGTAAAATACGAAGCTTGTGTCACGAAAGTTATATTCATTTAATATTAATAGTTCATAAATCCAGAAAATATCCAGAAATTTAACATTAACAATTTTAAATTTAAGTTTAACACTATTACTATAACACAATTTATCCCTTTTTTTAGAAATAGGTAGATTTGTAAATTGTCCCTTTCCTGATCTTGAAACACGTTTACTTGTTGTAACAAAAATAAATACGAAAATGTTTAATTAAATATGGCTCCTTTAGTTTAAAACTTTGAGTCTATGTGGTGAACCTAACGTTGTTCATCATTTTGTGCTTTGTTCATCGGTGATGTCGGGGCCATATAGTGTTTCAGTTCATCTTAACTGTGTATAATACAGTATTATACACACAATTGCCTCATTGTAATTGGCAAATGTATTTAATGGGCAATTTTAAAGGATAATTTGTTTTGCGTATGCGTGCGTGCGTGCGTGGACGCACACGAACATGTCTTCGCCTCTGTCTCAGATCCTGAGGGATTTATGAACAATGTCAAGTTCCCTCTGCAGACCCGAGTCTCTTCACTGCCTCTTAAAGCTTAATGCTCCCTGACTGAGTGGCACAGTGAGAGCCACACTCTCTCTCTCTCTCTACGTGCCACAGATAACGCTAAGAACAACCTCTCAATTCCAGCTCTCCTCATCGCCTAATGTGCCCTCCTTCCTCTACCGTACGCGGCCATTTCCATTCAATCAAACAGTGCAAACATATAAGCGACTGTAATGGGAAAACGCCGACGTTCTCCCTAATGGTTTCCCATCCCGGGGGAGTTTTTAAAACGTATGTAAATTTATGTAAACCCAACACAAGCACATATTTACAATAGCACAGGGTAATCACAATACCACGACATGGCGCGCTGGCCTCGTAGATGGCTGGCGCCATGTGTCATTAGTCCCCCTTTATGTCTTTTCTGTGTTCTGCTATGGCAACGGTGCAACAACCGCGCACAATAGCAACGAACATGATCTGCACTCATCCGGGGTAAAGTGATGGAGAGAGGCAGAGGTGGAAGGTAAAAGTAGAGGCGTAACCACACTCTGTGAATGAATTTACTCGAAATCAAATGCAAATTGATTTAATTTACAACAAAAAAAAAGGCAAAGAAAACTATATCAAAAGGAATGAAACAGGGGATCATATTGTCCCTGAACAGTGGAATTTACTGTTGACCGGAGAACATGCATCATTGAAAACAAATTTCAACATTTCTTCAAAAGAAACTAATCAACAGTGGCGGTTCCCTTCGTAAACCGGAGACGTACGTTTTATTCTCAGACATAGTACCAGAACCGTCAGATTTTTTTTAATTATAATATTATATTATTATAATATTTTCGGTAACCATTATACATTAGTAACCTCTAGCAACTTCTTTGCATGTGGTTATGGTGGATTTTAGCGTCGGAGTGATCTGAATTAAGATCTAGGTCTTAATTGAAGCTATATTGAATAAATTATGAAACTGTACCCCAGAACAAACATTGACCCTATTTCACACGCAGTAATTCAAGTATTAAACAGATACTTACTTTCATAAAATCAATATCAAATAATTAAAAGTGTGTCAGTTAGAGTTGAAAACAAGGAAAAAGTATATTATGACCCCAAACCCTTGGTGAAGAAAATGTGTGAGAAAAAGAGTGAAACCCACGCCATCATTTCTAAAACAATGTTAAATTGTGTTAAAAACGACATATATTTCTGTGCAGTGACTCTTCACCATTTCAAGAAGCAGCTTCGAGCAAATTTAACCTGATTTATCCTGAGCGTCGCGGCTCCACCCGAGGCCCACATCCTTCACTTCTTGTTCTGTCGGACCACTTGCTCCACCTCCTTCATGAAGCGCAGGCAGAGTTCGTCCTGCCACGGCAGGGCGACGCACTGCACCGCCACGGGCAGACCCTCGGCTCCGGAGACGGCCTGAACACAAAACACATACCCCGGGTCAGTCGTCGGCCCCGGGACCGCCGCAGTCTGTTGCCTCCACCTACTGACCGCGTGTGGGAATACACGCGCCAGGGTGGCCCGAGACACACAGCAGGTGTGGGATGAAAACACACCCGTCCCTCCCCAGTATACGGATACCTTTGTTTTCATTTTTGTTGGGAACCGTGTGTGGGAAAACATAGAGAGACATATTGCATGTCTGTTCTCACCTGTTAACATGAGCGCCGTTAGAAAGATCAAGAGGTCACGCACAGGTGCGTCAGGTTGCGCCTTATGCATGAGGGGCGGGGGGCATTAATAGGGTACGTATCCAGGGGGAATTGTCCTGTTATTTCTGTACTTATTCTCTATTTTAGGGATAATTTAGTGCACACAATGAAATAAGTATTATTATAATTTGGGGGGGGGGGGGGTCATAAATGAGTAGGACTAGTGTGTTACCTGTTTGAAGAACTCATCACTGCTGTCCTGACAAATGCCCTTATAGTGCTTGAGTTCCTCCTCATCTTCAGCCGTCACTGTGGAAACGGGAACGACGCCGGCGGGAAAGGTCAGGAGATTGTACAGCATTGTGTAAGAAAGAATGGCTGAAAGGACAGGAAGTACGGTATTAGGTAAAAAAAAAAAAAATTGTTTCACTTTGTTTTATTTTTACAGTAATATCGTGTTTTTTTGTTCTGTTTGGTGATTGTGAGTAAGCTGAAGAAGACAAATCCAGAAGACAGGTAAAAGAAAGCACACGGACACTCAAATCACTCTCAGGAATTTGAGGAGCATCCGGTCATTGCGACGTACTGGAAACTTTGCCGCAGTATAAGAAGTTGTAGGCTGGTCCAATCATAGGGCACAGGAGCACATCTATGTTGCATCTTCTCCACTCTGCTATTGTTTCAGCAATGTAGTCCTAAAGAAAACACATGGGAATGAAATCCCCCCGCCACCGTATAAAATTCAAAACAGAGAACCGGTCAAATTCACTATTTCTCCCGTACAAGGCTGACTTCAAATTTGGCTTCTCATTTTTATGTACGTGTTCATTTAGTCAACAACTGACTGAACCGTACCTCCACCGCCACATGCTGCTGCCACAAATCCAGAATAGATCTGAAAACGAGTCAGAGAACGTTTGGGTCGTCATGTGTAGTGAGTATACGGTAAACCTTGAAGCAGCGCAAATTGTCAACTTCAAGACAGATGTCTCACCCGGCTCCACAGGTTGCATCGAGGGTGAGGGAAAGACGGGGAAACTGTGAGGGCACAACACCAAACACTCATGAGGACCATGGGACGTTGAAGACGATCCATCAAACAGTCAGTAACCAAGGTCAATTTCAGACCAATGCCAAATGCATTGTCATGTATAACTCACAAGGGGCTTCAGGAGGAATGACAAGGTTTTCTTCAACCACCTAGGATAGTATAACAGGGCATACTGTGCTTTTAAGGTGGGGTCCACAGGGCCTGCCTCCCTAAAACAGATCAATAAGAGATAATTGGCAAAAAGCAGAACTATCAGTTCAAATATATTTTAATATCCAAGGCCCTACATGCTCATGCAAACCATGTTTGTTTTACAGGCTCATAGGATCCAATTTGATCATTAACTTGGAGGGTGAGCACATTTTAAGAGCACCACTAATGTACACAGAACTAATGTACACAGGGAGCCCCGGCTTTCAAATCATAATTTATTTTCAGGGTAATAATTTCATGTTGTAAGTTGGTTCCAAACGCCATGGCTGAAAAAGCTGGCTTCTGAACCAGTGTTCCCAAATGTTATCAACGATCAATCCCACAGCTGTGGAGGTATCCTAGTGTGGTCTGACCAGACCAGCAATTCCACATTGTGACAAAAGCGTTTCAATTGAAATCAATAAAATCCGTCAATTTCAATAGAAACACTAAACCTGCAGCTTTCAATTTAACTTAGTTTAAAATGGGTTCATACTTAGGCACACTTTTTTTTTTTTATGAAATTGCTAAAATGAATAACCCCACTGATCTGAAAAGAAAATTCCACTCACAATAGTTTTAGCAGGCTGGTAGCGCCATCAGCAAAAACACCCTTCATTATCAGTTCAAAGAGAGCGTATTCGACCTTCACAGGCGTGTAGGGCACCAGCTACAGGCAGAAAGGCAAACACCGACACCATTAAATACAATCGCATTTTGAATGTGGCTGTTAATAAAGCCAGTCTGTGTGTGTGTGTGTGTGTGTGTGTGTGTGTGTGTGTGTGTGTGTGTCAGTGTGTGGTTTGTTCTTACAGTGTGACCGGCTTGCTCCAACAGTGCCTTGACCTCCCTGATGCCCCGGGACATGCTTGGCGATGGCAACATGAAGCCGTCATTTTCAAAGTAACCAATCCTCAAGGGTTTGGAACTCTGGTACATCTATGGAAGACACACAATATTAGTATGCAAAAGATTTCCGTTGTTTGGTGGGACAGTAAAGGCAAAGTTAAGAAATGGGTCAACTGCACAGACAATGAGTTGTAGTAACTCATGAGTTATTATTTGCTCCTATTTATTAAAGCCTCTTGAAATTGCTCCTGTGTCAGAATGTGTTAGACAGAGACATGCCACTTCAGCCATAGCGTATTTGAATGAACAGACCCCCTAATTCTGTTTCCTGGCCAAGTGAAATGAATTTAACAACATTTGACACACCTGCATATTAAAAGGTAGCGGTGGAACAGTGGGGTCCAGGGAAAACATGTGATCACACAGCAGAGCCTGCATACACAGAGCGAGACTGTCCACGTCCTTCGCCAAGGGTCCGGGACTTGACAGCACTAGGATCAAAGGAATTATGGGAGTAGAACAGCAGCCAAGTTTAGCAGACGACAATACTGCTGCAACCATTATGTAACTCCTCGTTCATTTTTCTTCCTACCTGACTTTTGCCCTCTATAACTCGACCTCACACCCTTTGAACTGATCAAGACACAATGGAACACGGAGAATATAAACGTTTAGTACCACGGCTGTGGAAGGATGGGACATAAAACGGACACGAGGAGAAAGCCTCACCTTAGTCGGCCCACTGTTGGCTTAAAGCCAGAGATCCCACAGAAAGAGGCAGGTATACGGATGCTGCCCCCTATATCGTTACCAAAACCAAGCACAGAGCCGCCCCCTCCAACGAGAGCCCCCTCTCCACCAGACGAACCCCCAGAGGTCTTCTGGGGGTTGTGGGGGTTTACGGTCTGCCCATAAATGGGGTTACTGCAGTCGTAACTGATGACAATGAAAGTACAACACAGATAAGTAGCACAACCTTAGCACAAACAATTACACTCGCAGTAAACACAGGAGCATGAGCTTAATTGCAAATGACTTTATAACATTTCAGCAAATATTTACCTGAGCAGACCTTGAGGTATGTTGGTTTTCACAAAGGGAATCGCTCCTTGGCCCTTCAGGACTTGAACAAGCACACAGTCCTCCTGGACAGGCTTATCCAGATGCATGATCAAACCACAAGAGGAGTCATGATTCTTGCGAAATGAAAGAAAAAGACCAAGAAAGCAGCGTAAGATTGAAACAGATCAAACATCTGAACTAAATCAAAAAGCGTCAACATTTTCAAGTGCAAAGACATCCAGATCCATTTATAGCCATACGCATCCCTGTCCATGTAGGTCGATAGGTTACCTTGTATCCGTAGTTATCTTTAATGCTCACTGGGACCCCATACAAGAGACCCTCCTTTTTGGAATCAAGAGTTTTTAGCTGGTCAAAACTTTCTGGCAAAATCTCTGTGCAGCAGTTCAGCTTCTCATCAACATCCAGTGTCTGCACAAAAAGGGTACACAAGATAGATTTTTTTTTTAATGATTTGGCTATGTAAAATATGGAACTGGTTGAGGTAAAGAAGTGTAAAGAAAGTAGAGTGAGACATGAGCGACAGGAGTTTGGCATACCCGCCAGGTTCCTGTCATAAGTAAACTGGGTAGACGGGTAGATACAAGTTTTGGAGCAACATATGCTGCCATCGAAGCGACGTCTTTTTTAAGAGACGTCCCGGCCTTTTTTTGTTATTCAGAAAATGCCGAGCCACATTGCGGCTTCGTGGTAAAACAGTGCTGGTAGTAGACTGGCAAATTATTATATATATATTTTTTTTATAATTTCTAAAAAACATAAAGTTTGTCAGTTTGCACATTCACTGTACTGTCTTTGCAGTGTAATCAATTTAATGTAGGTTGAAAATAATGTGCAGATCTTTGAATTCCGTTTTTATTTTACACAGTGTGTGTGTGTGTGTGTGTGTGTGTGTGTGTGTGTGTGTGTATATATATATATATATAGTGTGCTGCATAGGTAAAAATACCACAATGTGAAATGTATGTGGTTGTCTCTGTGCTGTATGTAATACACGTTTTGTTGGTTACTGAACCTTTCCAATGTAAGTGTATAACACATCCTCAGGGCTCAGTGATCCGTCCTGCAAATGTTTTTTTAACTCCGGGAGGGACAGAGTCAAAATGGAATCAGAGTCTGTGGTTGGATGCTGAAAGGCAAGCAAACAAACGAACACGAACACACACACACAAACACACACACTTGTTAACACATTTGTCAAAAAAAAGTATCATTATATGGTCAAAGTTTTTAACCGAAAACTGCCTCAAGCTGTAGGTGGGCGTCAATCAAAAAATATTATCTGCTCTGCTCACCGTCTCACGGAAGCGGAGCAGCGCCAGCTCTGCCCGTTGCAGAGTCTCCGTCTTTCGGCTGCGGGCACGCCGGATCCTCGCCTGTACCTCCAGGCGGCGGCTGACCCTCCGGAACAGCAGCAGAGCGGCGCCGACGCCGCATGCAGCGCCCGTTAACAGCGCCGCGGTCCGCTTGTCCACCTCTGCCAAGTGCGCCAGTCTCTCCATGCTTCTCCCGTCTGCTGCTGGTCCAGGACACAGTGGAAACAATTCTAACATGGCGCGTTAAATAAAAGTATCCCCTTGCGACACCTCGTGACAAATACATCTACATAGACCAGCCTCCACCGCCATCTTGGATACTTTGAGGAATACTTAGGAATTCCTCAAAGTAGAGGAATAACACAACATATTCCTATTCACTTGAAGTGTTTTGTTATCTAATAATCCTATAGGATGCATTATATGTGTTAATTTTAGTTTTAATAATGTCCTTATACGACTTTTTTGAATCCCTTTAACATTGACTCATCTGGCATGTTGTAGCTTCTTGGCTTCTCTGTGTGGAGTTTGAATAAATGGACAAAATGGGATCATTTGGATCAAGTCTTTTTTTCTATATATTTTTTAACTTTCTTGCTGTTACTATATCATTCCTGAGGGTGGCAATGAAGTTCTGATATAAGGGGTAGAGATTGTTATGAACAGTTACTGAGGTTGTAAAAGGCTTTTACTACCTCAGTAAATACCAACATTACTGTGCATCTTGAACTCAAAGGTACACAGTAATGTTGGTATTTAAAATTGGATGACTTATTTTTATAACTAACTGTACTATTGAGTTTATATGCCTACAATAACATCAGTGTATGTTCAAAGTAAACATACAATATCTTGTCATTGACATGAGATATCAAACCACATAATCTGCTGCTACAAACGTCTGAACAAACTATAAACCAATCCATGCAAATTTTACATAGCCTTACAATAAACCTTTGACACAGGGTAAGGTTTTCAAGTCTCTTCTTTAATGAACGCTGACTCAGTCTACCTTGTTAAATACTTATGTTTCTTCACATGAGCAGTTACAGTATAGCATACACTTAAAGTTACAACATATAGCAGATTCACATATGGATGTATTTAAAACCATTGTTTTCCTCATAATATGATGTTTGAAGAATGTCATCAGACAGTGGTGCAACAGTCAGGAAGGACCTCATTTGACAGAATGGAACAGTTTGTGTGACACCTAAAGAGAGGACGTGAGAGAGGTTATCCATTAATGTAAAAAAACACATTACACATAGTCAAGGGTATGGTAACCTGCATTGTAAAGATGCACTGTCAAACAAAAAGACAGTACCAATAGATCAAATAGGCACAACAAATGATGTTCACTGCTGGTCCATGTAGCTGAGAGATAACTTATTGTATGTGTGAAAATCATTTTTATAAAGATTATTTTTTTTTTTTTCAGGGCAATAATACAGAATATTCTAAAGCTGGTTTAAAGAGCTCTCCACAGGATGTAGATTAGCATAAAACAAGTGCTTGTAAAATGCATTGGCACTTATGGTGGATATCACACTTACACAGTGGTCCCTGGCGTGTAGAAAGTCAAACAACTCTTCAGTGCAATCCTCCTCTGTCGCAGACCGAGAGCCAACTCTGTTCTCACACTGCTCCAGGCGCTCCCGAGTGTGGACGCAGTGCTCAGCCTCTGCACACTTCTGTCGCACTGTTTCAATAGGATCCTGAGGAAAAAAACAGGCAGCATTCAAAATCTTTCTTAGCTGTCCTTAAGTTGGGGACACGCACATTAAGTAGGTGATCACAGTCAGAGTCATTATCATTATTATATAATGGAACAAACTTTATATATATAAAAAAAAATCTGCGTAAAAACCAAAATGACCAGTTTAACCTGCCAAACTGAGATAATGCATGATAAGAGAACACTTCATTCGCAAAGACTCAACCACAGTAACCTCAAATGTTTTGGTCTCTTCAAATTGGAATTTTACTATGAACATATAGGGAGATAAAGTCATGTGGTTGTAGATAAAGTGACAAGATGAGGGGTGGGAAATGAAGGTAGCCTGAAACGACCTCACCTTGGGTCATGAAGGGTGTTAAAGCTTGAAACTCTCTTTAAACTCTTGACATTTCAAAATCTAGAATTTATACATTTGAAGCCACTCTGCTCAAATGCCACTTTAAGAAAATAAGATGACATGATCCGAGTAACATACCACCATTTCTTCCTCCTCCTCTTCTTCTTCCTCCTCCTGAAACACACACAAGACCAAAACAATGCAATGTGTCAATTTAAGCGCATAACATTAATGAAAGCTCCGTTTTTTACACTCATTACACCTACGGCAGCTGGTAAACAAACAATACAGATGATGGATTTATGATCCAGCAGTATAGATCAGCTACAACATTAATGTAGGCTAATGCTAGCATTGTAGCACAGTTAGCAGTGTTGTGATAGCTTGTACGCAGGGACTACCGAAGGTTACTGGTATAGTCGAGTAGCTTTAAATGTGTAAAATTATACTAACGTCCTCGGGCTCTCCGTTCATGATCATCTTCTCTTCGAAAACCATAATGTTGACCTCAGGTGACCGGTTATTTCGATGAGCTGCTGGAGGACACGACAGGTCACACGAGCTCACAAGTCTGCGGAAATGTGCCGAGCCGCTTCCTGCTAACACACCTTCAGAATAAAACCCGGTGTCTCTGTTACTTTCACTGCGCAATAACTGACATCGTTCATGAAGAGACACTTTGCAACAAAAACAACCACAACGACTAAAATGTTGGAAAAAGTTCGCGTTCGTCTACCTACAGTGACAATATAGACAATATTTTCTTGCTTTTTGTGACATTATCTATTTAATTTTTGAGGAAGAAAAGTCTACTTCCCCTTGGTAAAATTATGAAACCCCCCGTCGCCACCTTGTGTTGACAGGTGGAACTACAATTGCAGGACAGCTCTGACCAATGGCCAGGATTATGTGGAAAGCACCGTTTTTACAGGTTTGATTTGGTCAACTAGCCGTGGCGTAGCAGGTAGAACAGGTGATCAGACGTGTCAAATTTAGAAAATCTTTGGTTCATGGAGGAAATGAGAAATTGCATTGTCATTAAATTGTCAACATTGGTATACTTCGTTTATTGTTGGTAAATGAGACAACCAGAAACATGAAGATTTGCGTTCGGGGATTTTGATTGAACTTTTATTAACGTTTTAAATGTTTTAAATTCACATTATGCAAAAACGATCAGAGTCAAGTACATCTCGTAGATGTGGCTTGAGAAAATTCAAACTCAGTTGGAAAAGTCTAAGTCCTTGTTTTGTAACAGAAGGGATTCAATCTGGCTTACTAGTTTAATATATTTCAATGTCATGTTTATAAACTATCAATATCAACTAACAGATGTCATAGACACCGACACAACTTAAACATTTTCCAGATTAACTATTATTTATGAGAAGAGGACAGTGACTGTGACCCTCCCCCAACTTTCATCGATATCATAGGTCAACTTGGACTGCCAGGTAACAGCCAATCACAGCTCAGGCATAACCTCTGCTCTATAGAACAGCATTTACAGAAGCGAGTCATTACCTCTGTGATTTGTCCATAGGCGAATCATTGCAGGTTTCCCAGTGGATCCAGAGCAGGCAGTAGGTTGTGAAGATGGATCAGGTCTCCAGCATGTCCGTGTCCTCTCTGTGGTCGTGGCAGGACAGCCGCAGTCTGCTCGTGTTCACTCTGGTCTTCCTGCTGATAGCAGAGTATTTAAGGAGCCGTCGGCCCAGCAGCTTTCCTCCAGGACCATGGACTCTTCCTCTTGTGGGAAACATGTTCTCCTTTGATTTTAATGATGGAGATAAAGGATTGACTAAGGTAGGACTCGGGATCTTGGATTTACAGCACAACAGTGTAAACATATTCTATTACAAGCACAAGTCAAACTCCTAAAGGACGTGCTCCATTGACTGATATAGTCTAATATTACAGCATTGTAATCTACCTGTGTAATCAGCATATGTAGCGAGGTGGAGGTAGTTTTACATGAACTATTTTGCAGGTCCAAAGGCTCACACAATGAGTCGGGGCGGGGGGGGGGGGGGGGGGGGGGGGCGGCAGTAGGATAAAGGAGAGGCTCGAGGAGAGACTGGGATTTGTTTTGTGAAGTTAAGTTGGCTTTTTATCTCACTCGTGCTGTGCTTGTGGCAGCTGGCTGAGAAGTACGGGAACGTGTACAGCCTTAAAATAGGCCCCTCATGGATGGTAGTGTTGAACGGCCTCCAAGCCTTGCAAGAAGGTTTGGTCACCAAAGGAGACATCCTGGTTGGTCGGCCAGTATTTCAAATCCACACCGATGTCCTCTCTGATCTAGGTAAGGACTTATCTTCTTGCAACTAACCTTGTAGCCTGCGTCAGTACAGCAGGGCCTTGTCTCTATTGACTGTGTGGGTATAACGGTGACAAACAATATTTTGTTAAAGTAGAGATGGTGACATCATTCTGATCAAGGTTTTTCAAGATTAGATATTAGACATGATTAAATAGGAAATCATATACATTTATCATTTTTAGGACTATGAAGACTGTTTGGAACTCTGTGAAGCCAATCACAAGCTGACTGATTTTTTTTTTTTCCTCATCAGGTATTGTTTTTTCTGACGGACAAATGTGGAAACAGCAAAGGCGCTTTGCCCTCTTCACTCTCAAATACTTTGGACTTGGCAAACAATCCCTGGAACTGACCATATTGGACGAATTCAATCACATGTGCGGAGAGATAGCTAATCAGAAAGGTAAACAATCTGATGGACAAATCAGAAAAAAGGGAAAATGTGGTGATGCAGTAAAAAAAAACCCACAAATCTAACAACCTGTCCTACCCAGGCCAACCCTTCGATCCACACTTCATGATTAACAACACTGTCTCCAACATCATCTGCTCCCTGATTTTTGGTCATCGCTTCGAGTACACCGATGAGGCGTTTCTGAACTTGATGAAGTCGATTGACCAAGGGGCTCAAATCGAAGGCTCCATTTGGGCGCAGGTACACGACGGCGTTAACAGTGCTGATGACTTGCTATTTCGATGTACCAGGTGGCCAACGAGGAGTCTTATGATCAATATGCCTGTTGTTTTTTGTTTTTTTTTAAACAGCTGTATAATGCATTTCCCGTGCTGATGAGACGCTTGCCTGGTCCACATCGCACTCTTCAGAACATTTACGGCACCATAAAAGAACATATGAAAAAAGAGATCGATCAGCACAAGAAAGACTGGGACCCCTCCGAGCCCAGGGACTTCATCGACTGCTACCTGAACGAGATTCAGAGGGTGTGTGCGCTCAAACTGAAAGCACAGGATCGGCTTGGTGAATCAGATACTTCTTTTCAAATCATTTTCAAGACCATATCTTAAACCTCAATTTCGCCGCACGTCAGGGGGCCAAATCTAAATTGGGACGTGGCATCAAGCGTGGCAGCCTGACAATGTATATGTTTTGGAATGTGCCACCATTAGACCAAAAGGGAAGGTGAAGTGGATGGGGGTTTTCACGAAGATAATTTGGTGATGTGTTCCTTTGATCTGTTCGGGGCCGGCACC
Organism: Colistium nudipinnis; assembly: GCA_016785305.1. Taxonomy (NCBI): domain Eukaryota; kingdom Metazoa; phylum Chordata; class Actinopteri; order Pleuronectiformes; family Rhombosoleidae; genus Colistium; species Colistium nudipinnis. The sequence goes on from JAFBJU010000141.1 coordinate 81,453, forward strand.
GAGACCACATCCACCGCCCTGCGCTGGGCACTGCTGTACATGGTGAAACACTCGGACATTCAGGGTATGGACACGGTCGTCATTTGCAGTTTGTTGGATTAGGTTCCAAGTGAAATGACTCTCGTCGAGTCTTATTGCCACGGTAAGGGAGACTTCTTATTTGTTCCCTTCACGCCGCACAGGACAGGTTCAGGCGGAAGCGGACAGAGTGATTGGCCAGTCCAGACAGGTTTCCATGCTGGACCGAGCCGACATGCCCTACACTGAAGCCGTCATCCACGAGGATCCACAATTCCATTTTCAGGGGGTTACAGTCATTCCAAATTTGACCTCAGTGCTGTTTGAGAAGAGCGAGTGGGAGACGCCCTTCGCCTCTGACCCAGGACACTTTCTGAACGAGGAGGGGAAGTTTGTGAAGAGGGCCGCTTTCATGCCTTTCTCCGCTGGCAAGTGCAATTTCATTCATTGTTTCATGTTTTGTTCACTCTTCACGCAGTGCATATTAGCGGGCCGAGCAAAATCAGCGGCGCATGGGCAACCGAGAGATCCCATCATACTCCACTAACCTTTCGGTACGAAACTGTGGCTGCGTTTTTTCCGGCGCTGCAGGTAAACGGGTGTGTCTCGGGGAGAACCTGGCCAGGATGGAGCTCTTCCTCCTCTTCACCTCCTTCATGCAGCACTTCACCTTCTCCATGCCTCCCGGGGTGGAGCCTGTGCTCAAGCCCCGTACGGGCACCATTCTTTCACCCCACGACTACGAAATCTGTGCCACACTGCGTTAAGTGTATGTTAAGCATTCAGTTCTTTTCAGAATATTGATACCGTCATTTGATTCATCATCAGTCTAAAAAAAAAAGAAAAACATTCTTGAAACGCGACCGTTCGCTGAAAGTCATTATCATTCAATTATCCTGAACAGGATATGGTGAAAAGACGACGAGGGAAATTGAACCAATGAAACTATAGTACATTTTATATACCGAGGAATGTTCTCCTCCGCACGAGCGACGTATGATTGCGCACAAAATGAAGCAAAGGAATCCACATCCGTCTCAAACAAAATAAACATCCTTTATGGTACAATCGCAATCTCCTTTTCATTTGAACACGGAGGCTTGATTTGAGGGCGACACTGCCCTCAGTCAGAGAAGTCGCCCGATGTTCCCAGGAACCAACGGGAAGCTCATCAGCCCTTCCTCTGTGGACACTGGATTTTGTAGCCCACCCGGTAGGCCTGCAGGTAAACACGTGCCTGGTTCATCCTGGAAACACAGCCGCGGCCGCAGACACAGCTTTGTCACACAACCACTTAACGGAACGGCTCGGTGGCGGCGGAATGCGATGGGAAAAATCACGCGACCTGTATTTTGTGCAAAGCTGAACGCCCAGAGGTCCACAGCGGTCCACGTAACTCTCCCTGAAGGCTTTCCTCACGGCTCGAGCCATACTGACCACAGTGGTGACCACAGGGCACGTCCTGAAACACGAAACCCACCACGGTGACAAGAAGGTACAATAGAACAACTGGAATGAAATGGCCGCGATGATCACGTCTTTAAAGAAGCCCTTCTGTCCCACGCTGTTATTTTAGATTCCCCTCCCCCCCTACTTTTCATTTTCAAATCACTCATAATAGGATCACATAGTAATTCATACTGACAGTCTTTCACAGCGCAGGCCTGCCGTGCCCTCTGGACAGGTGCAGGTGTTGTGAGGACTGCACGTGGCTCCGTGTTGGCACGGTGGCACACAGGGGGTGGTCACCGCTGCAGACACAGCACACAGCGAGAGTCTCAACGCAAAGTCTTGGGCCATTTAAGACACACACGCGCGCACACACACACACACACCTGTTTCACAGAGGTGTCCAGTGAATCCTTTGGCACAGCGGCACCTGTTGAGGCCCACGCACACTCCTGCATTCTTACAGGATACCTGACACTGGACAGGTTCTGAAGGAGAAGGAAAAAAAAAAAAAAAAAAAAGAAGCTCCATAACACCTTCCTTGTTGCTCGCTGACTGAAATGCTTTCAGTTGTGCGACAGTGGCAGGATACAGTGGCAGCGAGCGTGTGGAGTCTCACCTATCTGGCAGCGAGCTCCCTGCCATCCACCAACACACGCACATTTGTTGACATCCACACATCTTCCCCCGTTCCGACAGGCAGGTGTGCACAGGGCTGCAAAACACACACACACACACACACACACACACACATACTGAAACAGTCTACGTAGAAAATATACATGGAATTGCGTGCCGGGTTTTCCATCACTGTATAACTGCATATTTTATGCACTCACGTGAAAGGCACTGGAGGCCGGTGTAGTCGGACGGACACTGGCACGTGTCGGGCTCCACACAGCGACCACCGTTGGCGCAGGGCAACTCGCACACCGCTGACGGAGGTGCGAAGAAGCGTCAAGGCGGGATAAATGGGACCTCGGCACCGCTGCGTCGAGTATCAGCCGGTGCCGGCGAAATATGACTCATAGGTTCTTGATCGTGATCTACCTGTGTGGCAGCCTGCTCCGGTCCAGCCAGGAGGACACAAACACTTGTTCCAGCGCATACAGGTGCCTCCGTGGGCACAGGGCGGGGAGCACATGGCTGAAACACACACACACACACACACACACACACACACACACACACACACACACACACACACAAACCAACGTGTGTTTCACGGTTTTACATTCCCATCATACAGGCTCACTACAAAGCCCCTATGATCCCTCGCAGCACATCTATCGGTCGAAAGATCACATTCGGCAACACGCGGAAGAAATCCGTAGATTCAATCTGCTGGATTTTTCTTTTCCTGTGACATTTTAAAGGTATCCGCCACCTTACTGTCAGCCTGACTGTTCAATCATCCAATAATCCTTAAATCAATTACCATGTACAGGCTCATCTTGAATCGTGCATCTGCATTGATTCAACCCATGCATCTCAGTATACGTTTTTTTTTTTTTTTTTTTTTTGTACCTAAGCAGCCCACACCGGGGTAGCCTGGAGGACAGTCACAGCTGTTTGGGCCCACACACACCCCGTAGTTCTGGCAGGGGGGGTCACACACAGCTGGAAACGCACATTAGCAATAATACATTTTGTTAAAAGAAAATATCATGAGAGTTGGATTAATGAGGAAAGAGTTCCTTTTGCTCATAAAATCTGCATGATTTAGATAAATAGTATCGACAGGGGTTATATGTGGGCAGACTCACGCAGGCACTTGGTGAGGTCATCGGTTCGAACTGCGTACCCGTCCCTGCAGGAGCATTTGAACCCACCAGGCTGGTTCACACACAGCTGCTCACAGCCTCCGTTGGTAAAGTCCCCGCACTCGTTCACATCTCATGACAAAGGACACAGAAGAGAGTTGAATAGTCGTGGCACTTCAGCGCGGGGAAACAACGCGTGAGTCCGTTTATCCATAATCGGTCTGGCCTGAATTTGCCCAGACAACAAAGTTAACATCATCATGAGTATGCTTGGCCCCCAGCTAAACTGTTAAGAGTCATTGGCCAAACCATTTATCCTACCTTTTTATTTTTTTTCCAATTGATGAGATAGCTTTTTATGGACAACAGTAGCTCAGTGAGTGCAAAACGCATGCAAATTTGATCCGATTTCCAGGTCAATAGGCCCTAAAGGTTTATAAAAGGATTTTTGGAGAAGTTTGTTTCAACGGGTGGTAAGAATTGAACACAACGTTTCTTAAATGAACAAATCAACAAAGGCGCTGTGTGTGTGTGTGAACACAGAGCCTCACCCACGCAGCTCCTCAGGTCCTCGCCGAGCTTCCATCCTGTCCGACAGCTGCACTGGACGTGGCCATCAGCCCGCGCGGTGCACGTGTGCTCGCAACCGCCGTTTCTCAGCTTGCAAGATGTAACATCTGTTGAGGTGAAACGTGGCCATCGATCACTGTCGTTTGTCTTATGTTATATCAAACTGACCACGTGAACGTGTGGCACCTAAATGATGGAACGGCAGATTAGTTGCTGCCACAGTTGGAGTTGGAGATTTTTTCAAAATTACAGAAAATAAAAAAAAAATGCATTTCTGATTGAACTCGTCTTTAATTCATTATTTAAAGTAAATGATCAAATTCTTCAAGGGTGGCGGAGCCGTTTAAACTCCAAGTATCCCCATCCAGTTCACCCTGAAATTTGTAGTTTTCAACAATGAAATAATTAATAATTACTTGAAAACAAGTCTCGTGACAGATGTTTCATGTGATCAATGTCGACTGTTTGAAAAGAGGAAACCTACTGCTACAGTTGAGGTCGTCCGTGTCTAAAATCAGAGGAGGCGGGCAGTGGCAAACGTGTCCGCCTGCAGAGTTGGCGCAGGTGTGGGAGCAGCCACCGTTCTGGAGTTTACATTCATCAATATCTGAGTGCACACACACACACACACACACACACAGAGAGAGGGAGATACACACAAGGACAGAGGGTTAACATATTCCTAACTGAGTCTGGCTCTCCAATCCTCTGAGATGTGTCCTCAGGAGACCCAGAGAGAAAACCCATCTGTTGCCGTGGGCACCTCATCTGCATGCCGGTAAAATAGCTCGTGCGCCTCCTGATGAATGAGAGGAACTAAGTTCGTTAACAGCGGCGAAAAATGAACGAGTGTGGGCGAGCCACTGACCCACACAGGTGCGGTCATCGATGTGCAGCTGGTAGCCGGGCCTGCAGGAGCACCGGAAAGATCCAAGAGTGTTGACGCAGATGTGCTCGCAGGTCCCGTTCAGAGCTAAGCACTCGACCACATCTGGGGGGGGGGAATCAGAGACATTCATTCAAGTCTTTGTATCATGACCACGACACTGCACATTCAAGATAGTAAGTAACACAGCTTGTTGGTTTTAGAGAGCCAAAGTGGCTCTGCCTACGGAAAATGATGCGCTGGTCTGGGAGAGCAAAAGCTCTTTGCTGCCCTCTAGTGACGACCTGCAGGTGGTCTGCAGTCGGCTGCGCCCGAGCGCGAATTGGAGATGATCTTTCAATTCTTCTATGGCCCATTTAGGTGGAATCACACATCAGCAGACTCCTAAGCGGCTGCCGTGGTGTAGGGGGTCAAATACTAACTGCAGCCCCGTGATTTGAATTGTTTATACTTAAAGTGACGCAAAGACAATTAGCGTAACGTAGTTATTACATACAGTACGCGTTTAACTTCACTCACTGCTCTCAATGCATTTCATTCAGACGCAGCTTGTGTAAGTTTGCAGACAAATTGGCCGCATGAACTTGATGTTTTCAGTGTGGTATGTCCGCATTGGCGTGCACGGAACTGGGCCCTCCTCCCGACCTGCATTATACCTGTGCAGTTGTGTCCGCCCTGGTCCAGCCGGTATCCGGGCGCACACTGGCAGCTGTAGCCCCCCGGCTCGTTGGTGCAGTTGTGCTCACAGTGGCCGTTGTTCACCGCGCACTCGTCGACGTCTGCAAACAAAGGACGACACTGAGGCACTGAGCGCTGCGTGCCCAAGTGCCGCTGGCATGCGGCGGCAAGGTTGGCGCGGCACGAGTGTCGCCGGCGGACGCCTCAGGACGCTGCGCATTGATGGCGCGCACACATGTGGGAAATATTAGCACACGCCAAGACGCCGCTTACCCACCGAAACAAGAGTGTCCATCTCCATTGAAGCCCTGGTAACACTGGCAGAAATATGAGCCAATGATGTTGCCACACCGAGCGTTACCATCACACCCGTGACCGCCTAATGCACACTCGTTCACATCTGGACAGAGAGAGAGAGAGAGAGAGAGAGAGAGAGTTCAAATGAAAATCAGATCCTAAAACTCTCTTCATTTCTATTCAACAAACGTGGCTCTTCAAATCAAGAGTCATTTCAATGGAAGGCATAAAAGCAAGCATTAAAACAAGCGCCCTCACACACACACACGCACGCACGCACGCACACACAGCTGACCCATTCCAAAGTAAACAGAGTTTTCCCATGGAGCGACATCAGCACTAATTGCTTACCTTCGCAGTGTGTGCCGTTTCCCCGGTAACCGGGTCGACAAACACACTTATAGCTCCCAAGTGTGTTCTCACACACACCCTGACCATGGCACGCGGCGGGACTCTCCGTACACTCATCCACATCTGGGACAGAGGCCAGAGGCAGAAAGAGAGAGAGGTGCTAACAGTGCAGGACTTTTTCAAAGACTTATTGACTCTGTGATCATTGGCAATAACACATTTTAATTGACATTTAAATTATTTTGTGCAATGTGCCATCCCTAATCTGACTGAATTCTCATGCCACCAAACCTCAATCAAGTCCCTATTAGACATGAGTGGTGTGAGCCTGTTTCGTCCCTACAACACTGGAAAAGCTGTTGTCCTACAAAAACAAATGAGCAATTCTTGCAGAAATGGCCATTGGGGAAATATAAAAAAAAGCTATCAAACACGTATCAAAAATAATAATATTTAACAGTGACCTCCGAACTTGGCTTACGGTCGCGCGAGCAGCGCGCCTTGAACACGGAAAGCACATCGTACCTTGACACACGGTGTAGTCTGGACACACAGGACCTATGGAGGACCAGCGAGCAGCAGTGCAGGGGTCACGGAGTGAACAAAAGGTGCAAAAAAAATCAATTAATATAGAAGCGGGAAGATATAAGGAGGACAAGAGAGGAATTACGGTAAGAATTATTAACCGGAAGAAAGGCGCAGGAGGCTTTGAGAAACAAAAACAAAGAGGAACAAAGCTGGCGAGCCGCAAAGCAGCAGATTAAAGCTCGCCGTTCCTGCAAAGACTTCCTTCCTGTCTGCACAAGTCATTAACTCTGGGTCAACCAGAGAGGTAATGTTTTGGTCGCATCAAAAAAAAAAAAAAAAAAAAAGATAATACCAGATTAAATGGACATCAGCGTCAGCGTCACGCTGCTGCGCTGAGGCTCAACGACACGCACACTCACCGACACAGGCGGGCGCCTCGGCTCTGAAGCCTGGCACGCACCGACATACAAAGCTGCCAGGTGTGTTCACACACACGTTTCCCAGCTCACGGTGACACTGCTCCTCGACGCTGCACTCATCCACATCTGCAATCAACAAGAGACCTCCATGTTAACAGCCTTTGCATAGATCTGTCCGTATGGTACTATGGCCCGTACGACCTCTCCGTGTAATTGTCGGAGAACGTGTGTCCCAACCTGTGCATGCGGTCAATATGTTCTTGTGTAACGTTGTTTTACATTTTGTTATAGTAATTATTTGGGTAAACTGTAGGCTGAGGTAGGAAAACAAAAGATTGCGTGTGTTCTGTTCTGTTCAATGTTGAACCGGCCATCATGTATTTTCCACTTTTCCAACTTGGGTTAAGTTATATTAATTGAGTGATCAACCACACCTCATCGCTACCAAACCCTATAGTCCTGCACAACCGTGTCAAACATCTGCCTCACCTACACAGCTTTTTCCATTCAGGGCCATTACGTAACCCACAGGGCAGGAGCAGGTGAAGGAGCCGGGGGTGTTCTTGCATTCAGCATTGCCCTGACAGGCCTGCAGGCCCGTCACGGCAGCCAGAGCACACTCGTCTATATCTGCAAAACACCAAAAGGTGCACAAATGCCATATTATACAGAATGCCCGCATAATTGCTTCTAAAACATCCCCTTCCAACATGCTTTCTCACACACACACACAAGATGTCCTCTCGTTGCCCTATGAGGCCAATTGTGATTGGGCGTTTGAAAATTAAATTTGATCCGATGAAAATGTCCACAAATGTCCACACGACATTGGCTTTGAAACCCAAATCGACCCTCTCGCACGCGCACACACACACACTCATGGAGGCGCTGACGAACCCTGGCACCCTCCAGCACCCATCAGGTAACCACGGAGACAGCCACACGAGTGAGAGCCGGGCCTATTGGTGCAGCTGGCATGGGGACCACACGGTCCTGGCCCATCTCCCTCGCACTCGTCGATATCTGTTGGGCACAGGGAAAGTAACGTACGCCATCTGGGCTCACTTCCGGTGTCACGTGACATACAGGTGCACAGCATTTCGTATATCAAAAACACAAATTTGCTGGGAAGGCGGCGGCGGTGGTCAACATCTTTCAGCGCAGGTTCCTGCTGCTGATCCGGACCCTGCTCACCTTTGCACCCCGCCTCTCCCTGCAGAGCGAAGCCCAGCGGGCAGACGCAGTCGTCTCCGACCTTCACCGTGCCGGACGGACAGCCACATCCGGCGCCGCCCTCCTGCCTCGTCTGGTTTCCTGGACACCCAGGAGCAAGGCTGGGGCTCGGAGAAAGGGTGGCGGTCGCAGGAGCCGCTAATGTGGAGGAAACTAAGGGGGCCAATTTTCAGGAGAAACTCACACGCAAAGGCAGAAGGAGTGGCAGCAAAAGCCAAAAGATAACCAGCAACAAAAAAAACAAAAAAACAACTCACACGTGGTAGGTGTTTGGCTCGGTGTCGGTTCACTGAGATTTCCGATGACATTCTCGATCACCTGATTGCGAAAACAAACGGAAGCCACCAATTGAGTTTCATTCCGGCCCACACAGCCCCAACCAAAAGGGACACACAGAATGCGATGCGTCCGCAGCGTGTGTTGGATGGCGTGGAGGGTTTCCACGGCTGGCCGACCTGGCTCTTCGGGAACTCGGCCTCCGTGTGGTGTTTGAGGACCTCGTTTGCACTTTCCCCAGGCAGTGGCTCGGCCACAGAGAGGAGCAGCAGCAGCAGCAGCAGGGCCGACAGGAGGGTCCAGAGGTGGTCTGCCATCAGCTGGTCCACCAAAACCCCCCCCCCCCCAAAAAAAATAAAAAAAAATAAAAAAATAAACATCAACTAAAAGTTGCATTCAGATGGGCCTTGAGGTTTACGCGACGCTATAATATACTCCACAGCAGTAACTCCAGCCACACACAGTGCATGTTTGGGCAGGCTACACAACAGAAGGTTGAGGGCACCCTGTTATTTAGTTTAATAACCCCCCACCCCGGGCTGTCTGCACGAAACAAAAGAAACCCACAACTGTTACACACTGCAGCTACACATTTTAGGAGGCAAAAATGAGCCGAGAACTTTGCCTGGTGTTGTCCGTTATTGTCACGTGTGCAAAGTTTAGAATTTAAAGCGAGCTTCATAGGAAGAAAAACAAATAAATCAAAAACAAGGCGACCACAAATCACTTACCAGCAGAAAAGGGGACGAAACCTAAAAAAGTAATAATGGGGCGAAGCGCACGCCGGGTAAAAGTTAAAAAACACACACACACACACACACAACACGTTTTAGTTGACTTACCCGGGTTGGATGCACTCGCTCTCGGTAACACGGGGAAATGGATGAATAGATTTCCAGATGTGTGTGGAGGGGGGGAAAACAAGGAAAAACTCCAGATGTGCATTCATGCAGCCGCGCGCCAGCACTGTGGGGACGCGTGACGGTCGGGGAAGGAGGGCTGTTCAGGAACTTCCCATTCCACCAAACCCCACCGCATCCAGATCCTCCAGGTCCTCCCGGAATCCAGAAACCCGGATCCGCAGCGGCAAGCTGGCCCCCATCTGAACCCCGGTGCGGGGGGGTGGGGGGGGGGGGGGGGGGGGGGGTCACACTCCAGTCAGCCCCAGCGAATGAGGGAGAGGTCTGCAAGAGTTCATAAAAAAAAAAAGAAAAAAAGTTAAAAAGGTTTGGCGAAGTCTATTTAGAGCAAGCCACAAAAGTTATTTCTCTTTTGGATGCGAGTACAAAAAAAACAACAAAAACAAAAAAAGAGCAGATTTTCTCAAATTTGGTAGACGTTAAAAAGAAATAGAAAATAGAATATATGTGATGTCATTGTACATTTACAACCAAATTAGAAGGTGCAGAAATAAAGAAGAACACTAACAACTATTTTAGTATATATATATATATATATATATATATATATATATATAGCCTTTCTATATTTATGTATAGGTCTATTTATAAAGAACACTAACAACTATTATAGAGTGTGTATATATATATATATACTATATAAATAAATAAATAAATATAGAAAGGCTCTAAACTAAAAGGGGGGGGGGGGGGTCACACTCCAGTCAGCCCCACCGAATGAGGGAGAGGTCTGCAAGAGTTCATAAAAAAAAAGAAAAAAAAAGTTAAAAAGGTTTGGCGAAGTCTATTTAGAGCAAGCCACAAAAGTTATTTCTCTTTTGGATGCGAGTACAAAAAAAAACAACAAAAACTAAAAAAGAGCAGATTTTCTCTAATTTGGTAGACGTTAAAAAGAAATAGAAAATAGAATATATGTGATGTCATTGTACATTTACAACCAAATTAGAAGGTGCAGAAATAAAGAAGAACACTAACAACTATTTTAGTATATATATATATATATATATATATATATATATATATATATATAGCCTTTCTATATTTATGTATAGGTCTATTTATAAAGAACACTAACAACTATTATAGAGTGTGTATATATATATATATACTATATAAATAAATAAATAAATATAGAAAGGCTCTAAACTAAAACGTGAAAACCACCCACACCAAACATTTCACATCCAGCTGACATTCATTTTACAGAAAATAACGTGGCACAGAAGAAGGCTACGGAATGCTCTGGTTCAATGTGTCACAATTGTGCGTATAAATCAAGGAATCGGATGCTGACATATTGTCGAGGAAGAAAGACAAAAAACACATGTCACAAAGTTCCCCCTAAAAATAACTTTATGAATAAATACAATTCCAGTATCAGCACACATCGTATCAGGACACAAAGACCCAACGCTGAGTCAACAATGTGCAGCTGCCGCTCAATATCTTCTGTGGTAGAGGAATTGGTAGAGAGCCACACTGAAGCTACTGGTGAGACATATTGGTTTTCTTAAAACGCATTAAAACATCCCAGAAAGAGGCACAAGAAAATACAGCAGCACGAGAGCAACAAGAGAGAAACGTATGAATACAAAGCAGTCCGGCTTCAACTAGATACATTCGGGCCGAGGCAAATGTCCCATTGACATAAAAGAGAAACAACATTTTTATAGTTATACCACATACAATGTACAAACACTGATCTGACAAAGACATCCAACACAAAATTGCTATTAATGCTCGGATGAACCATTACCACGTGTGAAAGCACTGTACAATACCCTTTCAGGACTATATTTGTATTCAGATTTCGCTCCACATTTCCAGCCATATTTTCCCGTCACAGTCAAAGTATGTCCACTGCAGTGCTTGTTCCTACCACTGTGGGCCTTGTGACGCATCCCTGACCTTAAGCGAACGTTGACTTTTATAGTCCTGCACAGAATCTCAGATATCGGCAGAGATGGAGAGATTTAAATCTAACCGGAGATGACCTCCATGGCATGATAAAACACAACATGCTATATTGCCTTTAACCTTTTGAGCAAACAGTGACGCGGGTTCAGCAGGATGCCAGGGAAGTTCAACGGAATGCGGGCTTATACCCCCCACCAAAACAACAAACAAACAAAAAAAAGACACAATTATAAGGTTATGCATGAATGAAGCTGCGCTTCACAAAACCACAATCAACGAGAGTTTTTTTTTTTTCACCCCGATTTTCTTATTTCGGATATTTTCGGATATTCTGTCCAAATGCGTTGCCCTGTGCTAAATGTATCGTGTAAGTGTGCGTGACCTGGGGATTTTAAAATCCTTCTCCAATCCGAAAGTTCACCTCTTTGTCCGGTTCCCGGCCAGTGAAACCGATTTTGGAATGAAAAAAAAAACTCACGGACTCTCAGGGTTGGATGGTACTGTACAGGCCATTAGAGACGACGATGCACTCGCAGACGCAATCTCCAGTGAAAGGGCAGTTGGCTCAGAGAGGGCAGAGGAAAAATAAGGGGGACTGCATAACAGAAAGCTCTAGAAAGGCGTGTCCATCTGGCTGCCCTTTGCGGCAGGCGACACCACCCCGTAGCTCCTCTCCTGCCACCTCAGCCACTGCATGTGCACCTCTTTCTGGACCTGTCAAACACACACACACACACACACACACAGAAATAACGCACATGTCACGTTCACCGCGTATGTTTGGATTCATATACGGCGCCAGCTTGTTTCCAAGTGAATGCGACATTGTCATGCAAAATGCTTTCATCAGGATTGGTTGGTTATGTGCTTAGCTGAGAACATCCATACCACTCATATCTTCCTGTTAGACGTGGAGCTACAACCAGTCCACGATCCTGGGAGTTTCAGCAGATCTTTTTTTAATAACTGAGCGATATGAAACCAGTATTATTCTCAGTTTCCCCAAAAATGTTCCGCCTTCCCAAGAAGTTGCTGTGTAATAAGCTCAGCGCAAAATCCCCGATATCCCCGGATATTATTTCTTCTTAGGGAAAGTAATTTATGATCTGGCTTATCATTGTGGGTACGGGCGACATTGCGGAAGTAACATGAAATCATGCATTTCCCCTGGCGTGAGAAAAATATTCATTCATGAACCACAGCTGCGAATTTAATTCTGAATAGAATATGGATTGAAAGTGGCCTCCATCAAACCGGGCGGCCCTAAAGGACCGAACGCCTGAATATGGGTTTTGAGTTATTACTCTGTATGACGCATGAGCGGTGTTGCCGTCACATGACAGGTCTCACACGAGCCCTGGCGGTTGCAGAAGTGCTCCGGGTCCTTCCCTTACTCAACTCGGGAGAGGAGAAGTGGCAAATTATTCGTTATCATTTGCAGCCCTGACAACTTTAAACCACTCGCCCCCCCGCTGACCTTATTTATGGTCATGGCATATTATGCACCAGAGAGCTGTGAGTTATCGGTGTGACTTATGCGATACGGCGAGGCTGGAAGGTCTGAGCGGCGTGACTGGTACTCACCTCTTGATTGAGGAAGCAGTAGAGGATGGCTACGAGGAGCCCCTGGAAGAGAGAGGGCGGTTTCAGTCATTAATATTTGGGGCTGGTCCACATCATTTAAAGGTTGCTCATGATGGGGAGCTAAAATGTCAGACACAAATAAGAGGCGATGAGGAACGAGGAATGGGAATGAGACCAAAAGAAAGAATACGTTTAGCGCATAAATCAGCATAATAAGGACAATACATGGGAAGGACGCAGCTCTTTTCAAAACACACACATACTCGCCACCTGGATGACTGAGAATCTTCAGATACAGAGAGAAAGAGAGAAAAGCGAGCTACCAGACTAAACGAAGGTGGTAAAAATAGGAAAACATTAGACTGGGAAAACAACGGCATGTTAGCAGAGTGAGTGGAAACATGCAGACATTAGTAATCATCAGAGCACCACGGCGCCTCCGTGCAGACATTAATTGTTTGGAGTGGTGACATCTTTGCTCATGAATTGCTTTTGTCAATGCAGCATTGGCCTTGAAATACACTCGTCAATTGGATTAGGGTGTCAATTAGCCGCACTTATTTTCATGCTGCTGGTTTACCTCCACCGTCACCGGTCACACCGTGAGGGGTTCAATTCAACGAGCCATGACGCTCAAGATATTGCATTTTGTGCGTGCCTAAGTGTGCATGTGTTTTTCAGCCTCGTTTTGTGTTCGGGTCAAATCAGGGGTCGTCCAGGGGTCTTCAACTTCAAGGCCAGGGACCCCCAAAACAGATGGAGAGACGGAGCAGGGCCCCCATACTGACACTATAGATTTTCTTATCAACCCCAAATTTTTGCGACCCCCCCTGCAGTACCTCCGCGGACCCCTTAGGTGTCGCGGACCCCCTGTTGAAGACCCCTGATGTAAACTATTGCAACTAGCACCAACACAATACGGGGGTAAAGTCATTATAGCATGGTCAACATATTGCTGTCAGACGATTGAGTGCAAAGGCCGCGCAGTCCCCGTGTGTGTACCTGGAAGGAGCCCATGCAGAGCTCGATACAGAGCCGCAGGTTCACGCTGAAGTAGTCAGGCAGAAAATTGAAGAACATGTAGTGGGTGCCAAACAAAGGGATGAGGAGGAGGGTGGACTTAGTCAGCCGTCTGTTTCGCACACAAGCAAAGAAACAAGGTGCGAGAGGTGAAGCCACACGACGGAGCCGATAATTGCACGTCTTATCTGAACGCTGCGCTGGACAGTATCATGCGTGCACACCATCGAATCATCAGATGTCATGAGGACACGGGCGCGCGCGCGTGTGTGTGTGAGTCACTCTGTGAACACAAATTTTGTTTGGTAAATGGGAAGGAAGCAGCAGGTGCACGGCCTAAGTGGGCATATTAAAATGTGTTGAGATAACACATTTATCCAGCTGTGGCAATTAAATGTCAGATAACTTACATTCACTGTGTCTTTTATAAGATCCAGATATGCACGGTGAGCCTGAACACTTTCGTCCAATTAGTGAGCCTATTTCAATTAGAAATTCTGATAAGCCTCTTGGGAAGTGGAAAGGTAGACGTGGCCAGACTGACTAGCCGGTGGTTAAGTGGCGACTGAATGAATTACACGTCGCCCACTGCGGTGGATCAGCACTTCTCACACAACTTGCATCTTTTTCGCACATCAAAGTGTCTAATGAGAAACATTCCTCATTCAAAATCTCCCCATTCGACTAATAAAGGCACGTCAGATAAGACGTGGCTTTGACGGTGCAAAGGAGAAGATGCTCATTATTTCTGGTTCAGATTGACCTCTTCTCAGAAGATTAAACACTCGAACAAAGAATACGCGTCACCGGAGCTCTCACTCACTCAGTACGTGTCCACAAGCTTGTCTGCAGCTGAGGGATTACCTGTACTGGGAGGAGTTATTGAACTGGATCAGCCGAGGATTAAGCTTCTGGATCAGGATTCGGATGATGTTCACGAAGAGCATAAAGTTGACCTGGAGATCGGAAGAGGTGAGAATGCACAATGAAGGGGCAACGTTCGGCTTTGCAACGTGCTCAGTAAATGTCACGGCAACCACGGGGGTAGCCGTGAGTGAAAATGGCCATGACAGGCGGGGGGAGGGGGGCAAGTCTGCTCTCCCACCATTCTAATGCGCACAAAAGAAGTTTCGAGAAAAAAAACAAAAAAAAAACGATCCAATCTGTCTTCAGGAACCATCACTTGAAAGGAATAAACAAACCATCTGCATAACAATTTGTAATCTGCCGGCTGCATAATTGAGGCTCCGACATTTCGATCCTTCCGTTTGTCATCGCACAATGGAAGCATTTACCGCTATGGACACCACAATCGGCCCCTTGATGAGCCACCAGGCCGGCGAGTCCTCGTTGATGTCCCAACATCTGTGTGGAGAGACGCGTTGTCATTTGGACTCTTATGGCGGCGGACATGGAATTCAGCTGACCACAGCGAGGCAAATGATCTCCGAAACAAGCCACAGTGCCCAGGCGGTATAGGGGTCAAATCATCTTAGCAACTTGGAAGCCCTAAACGTGGCACTCCTTACCCACAAATGCAACCGCGGACACCGATTTGGGTGTTGCAGTGTCCTGAAAAGGTACGCATACAAAAAACAATTGTGCTTGTGTCGCCCGGGACGGCAGTGAAGTGGAGGTTTATACAAACTCTGTGTCCTCAAAATACAGCCGGGATCCGATCCACAGGAGGATGAAGAGCACAGGTACACCTGGGAGAAGATTGGAAGATATAGGAAAATAGAAAAACAAGTAAATACAATAAATCGGAGACTTAAACAATCTGCACGTATAGTACGTCGACGCTCTCCTCAGATCCTTGCATCACTACCCCCGACTAGTTTGACGAAACAGTCAAAACTCCAAACCTAATCAAAAACCGTTTTATTACAGATGATGCCACTAAGCCCGGAGAGTCTCTGGCTGTATCCATGCAATATGCTGGGGATGTTAGTGGATGGCAGTTGTCGTCTCCAAAGACTATTGTGAAAAGTGCTTTAAAACAAATCAAAACAAGCCCTACTCAGCCCTATACGGACGGAAAAATTATCCTAATAATGGAAGGGGTCCTCTCAAATCATCTTGAAAGAATTCATCTGATCTTGGAGGTCAATGGCAATTGCTTCTCTGTATTAGCAATATATTGATTGAGACTAGTTTTGGACTTTAAAATACATACATGGCATATTTGGCAGCTAATATTTTCAAATTTTAATTTTGGATTGCATATTTAAAACAATAAAACGGATTTAAGTGTGTATATTGCATTAAAAAAAACATGGTGTATTCATTTTGAATAGATTTTAAAAAGATACAAACATTTTAAAAAATATAAATATGTGTTCTATACCAGGTGCAGGATTGATGGATTGGAGACACGGCGCATGTACTGTATTTGTGCACTCAAAGAAGAATAACAGTGTCTGGGGAAAATCCAATTATTGGAGTATTGATGAAAACAGAACTATTTCAAATAGATAAAAGGCGGCAACTCATCCGGCACACAATGCCATGGATAGAGAAAAAGAATAAGAGAAAGAAGAAAAAAGAAGAAAAAGTGAGCAAATATAAAAAGACCGCAATATCAAGCTTTGCAGGAATTTCAGCACAGAAAAGTTACAAATGCATATTTAAGCCAAATAGTCAGATCAGGATTTTGTATAATATATAATCAAGTTTGTCTAAAACAAGTGCTTTATTTTGTAATCCTTCCATCTATTCTCTACAAAGATTCACCTTTCTTTTTATCATGTCAAACTTATTTCGCCAGTGTTTTTGCACGAGCAAGAATAACACTTGATATCTAACAGTGGAACTCGTTTAGCCTGCGGCCTCGATCGTTAGAAATGTTGTGGGGAACTGCATGCGAATGTTCCTCACCCCATCCCAGCAGACTGAAGCCCCACAGGCATCGCCGGCTGTGGTAGAAGGAGGAGAGCAGCAGGGAATTGAGGTAAAGCGCCTCCACCAGAAGCCAGAAAAAATTTGCCATCACGCAGTAGTGACAGAAGACCACGGAGGCCTTACAGGCAAACTAGAAAGAGGACAGGGAATTAAATTAAAAGGAGGGATTAGAGAGAGGAGCCTCTCGCCCTTGCTGGGACGTCGTTGTCTTACCGTGGAAAAGGTGCAGTGGTTGACGTCGCCGGAGAACAGGGACGCGTCCTTTGTGAACACTGCCACAGATTTCAGGATAAACGTGACGAAAAGCTGGATGTGGATGAAGTTCCTGGCACAACGCAGCCTCCTGGAGAAAGAAAAGGCATGATGCAAGATGTCAAGATGTCAAGATGTAAAGGAAGGGAATGCAAACAGGAAACAAGAGAATATTATTTAAATATATATATATATATGTATGT